>JAUTDX010006039.1:0-28573 GCA_030844895.1 Ambrosia x helenae
TGTAGTGACCAAGCTCACCACAGTTATAGCACCCCTTGTTTCCCCTGATTTCCCTGGAAGCGGCAACAGAGGGGCCGGAGTAATTAGCAGGAGGGTTCCGGTTACCCTGAAGATTAACCCTGCAGTCATGGGCCACATGTCCGGCCTTGTTGCACCGGCGGCAATGGTTCTTGTCGCAACGACCAGTATGATGAAACCAGCATCGTTCACACTAGGGGCAACCTTCCCTGATAACCCCCCTATCTTCTGTTCAGACGACGATCCCCCAGTATCTGTACTTCTTCACCTGCTGAGGCTGAGCCGAGCTCGAACCTTTTCCCCACAGGCTTCCCATTTCCGCTTGTTACTATCGGGAGCCTTCACAGCAGCGCCTCGAGGAGGCAAGACCCCTTCAGCCACTTTCATGTTGGTCAGCCTGTGGGCCGACCGAACCACCTCAGAATAAACAGTGAGGTTACCCGCAGCAACTAACCCGGCAATCTCCGTACTAACCCAGCAACATAATGCTCAATTCTTCGGTATTCGGGTGCGTGCAGATCGGGGCACAACACCGCCAATTCATTGTGCCGAGCAGTATAAGTTTCAATCTCAGAACCCACCATCTTATGATTCCAGACTTCATGCTCAAGCTTCTGGATTTCATCCCTCGGGCAGTACTCATTTTTCAGCAACTGAATGAATTCTGTCCAGGGCATAGCGTGGGCTCCCCAATGCCCATAGTCTGGGTGGTGGAGTTCCACCAAGTCAGGCTTGACCCTCCAGGGTCGCAGAAGCATACTTCACCCGGTCCGCCTTCCGGGCAGCTGCACATCGAGAAAACAGATTCGATTTTCTCCAACCATCGGAGCAGTCCCACTGCCCCTTCAGTGCCGCTAAAGTTGTGGGGCTTACAGTCCATAAACTTTTTGTCAACAGATGATTGACTTTTGTCAACAGATGATAGGTCAGTGTTGTGAGGGGTGAGGCAGAGGTTTGAGGATAGGACTGGCCAACAGTGGTTGACACAGCTGTGGCAGAGTTTTGACAATTGTTTTTGAACAGCTGCTTCCTCTGATGCAGAATAGACTTTGTAGTGACTGGGGATCACAACATCTGTTCTGTAATCTTGCTGTGGAGACTGTGGAATACCTGCATTGTTAGTTTTAACAGTGATATCTTCAAATTTGAATTTATCTAAATCAAATAATTCAGCAGGGTTTGCAGGGATTTTTAGAGATGAAAGTTCATTGAACTTAACATTCAAAGTTTCTTCTATTGTCTTAGTCCTTGTGTTAAACACTTTGTAGGCCTTAGCAGTAGAAGAATATCCCAGAAAATAGCCACAGTCTACTTTGGCTGCAAATTTTGAAATGGAATCTTTGAGATTTAAAATGAAACATGGGCAGCCAAAGATTTTGAAAAATGAGATTAATGGTTTGATTTTGAACAAAATTTCATAAGCAGTTTTTTGATGTCTGGGGTTGATCAAAACCCTGTTTTGAACATAGCAAGCAGTGTTTACAGCTTCTGCCCAAAAGGACAGTGGCAAACCAGAATCTGCTAGCATGGTTCTTGCAGCTTCTATAAGAGTTCTATTTTTCCTCTCAACTACCCCATTTTGTTCTGGTGTTCTTGGGATGCTGAACTGCCTCACAATCCCTTTTGACACACAGAAGTCATCCAACTCCTTATTTTTAAACTCTGTTCCATTGTCACTCCTGAAGACTTTTACTGGCAAGTCATATTGCTTTTCAACCTTGGTGACAAAGTCCTTCAATATACCTGCAGTCTCATCCTTAGAGTGTAAAAAGTAAGTCCATGTAAACCTAGAAAAATCATCAACTATGACAAGACAAAATCTCTTTCTTCTTAGACTCATGATTTTAACAGGGCCAAACAAGTCCATGTGCAACAGTTGTAAACACTGACTAGTTTTGGACTCATCAATGGATTTGTAAGAGCTTTTATGTTGTTTCCCTTTAAGCAAGAAACACAATGCTCATCACATTTAAATTCTTTTGATGGTAAACCTCTGACAAGGCTTTGTTTTGAGAGTGTGTTGATAGCATTAAGGTTGGTGTGACCCAATCTCCTATGCCACAATTCTGTCTCCTTAGTGGAGGCAGCAGAAAACAGACAGACATTTGCCATAGGATTGTCCTTTAACATATCAACAACATACACATTGCCACTTCTATGAGCAACAAGCTGTGCTTTGCTCTCAGCAATAATGGTATCAATATTTTTCACCACTTCTGGCCCAATAATCTTACAAGTTTTCTTTGTGAAAAATGAGCCATAACCTTTGTCACTCATTTGTGAAACACTCAAAGATTAAACTTGAGATTATCAATAAGATTGACATTTTCAAACTTGAGTTTTCCAGCCTGTACAGTCCCTGAACCCAACACCTTACCTTTAGAATCATTACCAAAGGATATATCACCCCCTCCATGAGCCAAGAAGTCCAGAAGTAGGGCTCTACATCCTGTCATGTGCCTGGACCCTCCACTATCTACATACCAAAGACTATCTAAACAAGCAGAAGCTCCCTGCACATCAGTAAATGATTAGTTTTGGTGAGTGTCCAAAGCCAAATTGGCTTTGGATGGGTCCTCAGACCTTTCAGACTCAAGCTTTGGAAGGTGATCAGTGGTTTTGGACCAATTTCTGAATTAAGGTCAACAACTGCTGCTGACCATTTGCCAGTGCTTGGATGTCAACACTTGGGGCAGCAGTTGTTTGATCACTTCCTGACAGATGATAATACCCATATGGATTTCTGTTCACTCTTGGTTTAGAGGGTCTTTTTGGCTCCTCATAAAACATGTGGCAGACTGTGACATGGAGGTTGACCATAACCTCTTGGGTATTTGCTTGTGGGTGGAGCATCTGTTACTTGGACATCTCTAGAAGCAGATGTTTCAAGCCTTTTTGTAACAGATGTTGGACAGGGGTGAAGGTCTGTTTGGGCTTTCCTTTTGGAGTACTAACCACAGGGTTTGCAAGAGTTTTTGCTTTGTATTCTTGTATTTTTACATCAAAATTTTTGAGATACAAGCACTCTTTAGTCTTGTGATTCTTTTTCCCCACATATTGAGCATGTGGCTTTGGAATCACATTCACTTGTTCCTTTGTTGATATCATATGCTTTTAGAAGAAAACAGTTTTTGGTGACATGGTTCTTCTTTTCACAGAAATCACAAAACAAGTTAACAGTCTTTTCTTTCTTCTTCCCCTTTTCAGTCTTCTTTTCAGCAGATGTTTGAGCATCTGCTGGAGAATCTTTCAGGGGAATGACTTTTGCCAAGGGAATGACCCTTGCCTGAGGAGCTGTCTTTCCCTCAGGAGTTTTAAAATCAACAGGTTTATAATTCTCAAGAGTATCACACTCATCAGACCAAGTAGGTTTAAATTCATACTTTTCAAGTTCAGCAAAAGATGAGGAACCTTCTGGTTTTTCAAGAATAATTTTCTTACCATTTGGTTCAGTGATTTTAATCTCTTGACCCTGCAGGTTTGTTGGTACTATCTCAACAGACTTTTGACTCTTTGTGTCAGTGTTTTCAAAAGCTGGAGCAGTGGTTGCAAAACCAAAGCCAAACTTCACATGACTTTTGGTTTGTTTGTTGAGTAGCATCTCAAAACCTCTACATGATTCCACCCATTTTTTACATTCAACTTGGGTGGACTCAAGCTCACTTTTACAACTTTGATATTTTGTTATCATAGTTTGGAGCTGGTCTTTGGTTATAGTTGCTTCATGTTTTAAAACTGCTAATTTCAGACTCTTTTGCAGTTAAACTTGTTTTCAAATCTTTTGTGAGTTTTTCAAATTTAACTTCATCATCCAAAATTTTCTTTCTAAGGTTTTCATTCACCTCTTTGATGTTAGCAAATGCTATTACACATTTGTCAGAACACAACTCTTTAAGAATTTGAGGAGATACCTTAGCAGCAGCCATCAAAGCACAATCACACTTGCACTCACAGTCATCAGATGCACCCCAGGGATCTGAGAGATTCACAACCTCTTCTTCAGGTTTTTCACCTGCAACAGCTTCACTAACAATATCATCAGTCACAACATCAGATTCGGTTACCACTTCCTCAGATTCAATCTCATCTACCATAGCCATGAAACAAAAATTTTCTGGTTCATTTTCAGCTTTGGCAACTAGTGCAAAATTCTCATCTGTTAGCTCATCAGGTAGACTGCTCCAATCAACAAAGTGTCACACCCTCAAATTCCACGTGCGGGGTTTTACCGCGAGGCGCGTGACACACCAGGATCTCAGTCAACGATCACAATAAACATACAACAAACATGCATTCAAGATTATATTTAAAACCAAAATATAATGCTTTGAGCTGTAAACCAGCAGCGGAAGCATTCTTGTTTACAACCAAAAGACATATCATTGTTTACAAAGACATTGTTTAATATGTTTCAAAATAATAGACGCCGTGCATGACTCTGTGCGCCTAGTCCGATAACCGCTACCTCAGCGACCTGAGAAAACATGCCAAAAATGTCAACATATAATGCTGGTGAGTTCACAGGTTTTCTTTTATAAAGCGTTTTCTGTAAGTTGTAAAGATCATATCCGTTACTACCAGGTTATAAGAACGTTAGCTAGACGTTAAGTGTTTGTTTACTACTGCGGTTGGGAATCCATTACTATACGTTTATAAGTTGTTAAGACTTGCCCAGCAGTTTTGACTATAACCGATGCCTCGGCGAGCCAGTAATAAGAGACAATATGCACCCGCCCGGCCCAGCCGTCGAGTGGGGTTTGTGAGGCCCAATAGATCTATCCACATTTCCCCCGTTTGCATCCCCGCACATTCATGGTTTCCCCCCTGGGACTTTCCGTAAAAGCCGCATAGTATATGTAAAGTAACCATAGTATAACATGACCTTTAGTAAGTAAGTAAGTAGCATGTTTTCTCCCCCCGTAAGTAAAACGGTAAAAGTGGGGCTGTGAAACTCACCTTGGTTTGCGTTACTTGAAAACAGTTAAGTAGTTATGTTACGATAGTCCCAAATAGCGGCGACCTATCATAAGGTGTGTATAAGTATTGGACTAATAACCCGCAGGCTAACTAGTCCCCGTATGTCCAGACCGTGACCATAAACGTTTGAAAACACCTTTAACTGTTAAACCGACCGTGCCCGACAAGACCCGACATCCCATTGGTGACCCGACATCCCACGTGTTAGATAAATGCAAGACATCATGCAACATATGCAATTAAACACTTAGCACGCGCAACAACTCACCTAGTCTAGCATAATGTCCAATTAACGCATAAACAGGTCCGAACACGTCTTACTAAGTCATTGGGTGTATCCCGGGTTCCTAACATGTTCCTAGGTGTCAAATCGTGTTCCGGGATGTCAAAACGCGTTCACGACAGCAGTACATGCGATTAGGAAGGTTACACGCGAGCAGGCATTAGCCTATAGGCGATTAGGGGCCTAATCGCCTGATGTATCAGGCGAGTAGGTCCCAATCGCCCTTAAATCTGCACAATCGCCCTTAGCTCAGGCGATTAGGATGTCTAATCGCCTGCAGCTGCTGTACAACGAGTTTTCGCGCGTTAAACCCTCCAAATCAGATCCGAAACATGCAACAACACCCAATATCAAACTTAAATCATTTACCAACCCTTTTCAAGCAAAAACCCCCAACATATCACTGATCTAGCATGTTCTATGCAATTATTTCCTAAAATGGCAAAGTACTAGGTTTCTTCTACCAACCTTATCTTTCCTTAAATGGAAATAATCAGATTTCAAACTCTACAACATGTAACTCATAAAATCTCTGATCTAACATCTTCCTAGTGTGAATCCTAACAACATTGCATCAACAATCACACCATAATCATCCTAAATCCTCAAGAACATACAAATGGGTCAAAATATGCATTTTCTTCAAAACACCATAATAATGGCTAAGATTCTAAGACAACCTTCCTAATGACCTCTACATAACAGAAGTACAATCATATCTTGAAAACATTCATGTTAAAATCGCCAATAAGACCAACATATGCATGTAAACTTCACATATAACAAGCATTAAGGTGTAAACTTGGTTTAAGACTCTCTTGAAAGGTTTTTTAAAGACACATTTGGTAAAACAAGGTCTGGAACTTTAGGGGAACTCAAAATAACAACTTTACAAAGGTTAGGGATGAAGAACACACCTTGGGTTTTGCTAAAGAAAGGTGTGTAAGCTTGGGGATGGTGATTTTTGTAGCAAAATGAGTTCCAGAGGTGTTCTAAGGTGTGTGGGCGACTTGGGAGCAGCTAGGTTGTTCTAGAGGTGTTTGGGGAGTTAAGGGTTCTATTTATAGGTGTTTTGACCCGAGCCCTGCAGTTCACGCGAGTAGCAGCACCTTACACGCGATTGGGGGCCTAATCGCGTATAACATCAGGCGATTAGGTCCCAATCGCCTATAACCTTCCCTACTCGCATGAACATATAGGCGATTAGGGTTCTCCCAGCTCCTAATCGCCCCTGTGATGCTGGAACGGGTTTTTGGCGCGTTAAACACTATTTTAACATATTTAAACACGTATTCACATACCGATAAGTCACATAATGATTTCAAACATATAATGCATGATAACTAACACGTTTACATCCGTTCACCAATTCCCGGGACTCGAGACTCGTGTGTGTGTTAGACCCGCGATTCCACGAATCGCCGATCCTTGTACCCATAGTTATGGACCGACTCCCGATGACCCCCGCGGATCATCATAACGACTCCCGATGATTCCCAGAATCATCATACCGACTCAACTGACCTCGTTAAGGACGTAATATGCATGACTCGCTAAGGTAGACTTACTAGTTTAGTCAACGTTACTAACCTGAGTTTGCCGGGTGTCACACAAAGCCTTGTGTAAAGAAGCTCTGTTGACTGGTCTCTGCAGGAGCAGAGGATGGAGCAACAGTCGTTTGCACAGGTGTTTGAGCAACAGGTGTTTGCACATAATGAATCTGAGGAACAGTGGTTTGGACATACTGGACAGGAACAGTGTTTGAGGACTGTGCAAAATGAGCAGTGTTTTGCACATTTGGTCCAGGGGTATTATAGGAATTCTGATAAGTGTTGGTCTGTGGTCTTTGATTTGGATAGGTTATCATAGGTGTACCATGTTGACCCCTACATTCCCTAGCAAAATGACCAAACCTATGACATTTATAACACTTGATCTTTGATTTATCCAACCCAACCTTAGATCTGCCAGTCAACCCTGGAAACCTTCTCCCAGTTTTCTTGTAAAAATTATTAGTTCTTACACTGAGAAGGGCCAATTGGTGCATAATGTCCATTTCTTCCAAATCATCAGGGTCAAAGTATTTCAGGTCATCATACTCAAAGGATATATTGTCAGATGCCTGTATATCACCACCACTTGCTGTGAAAGCATAGTTTGGTGAATAAGAATCAGAGTTAAAACCTGAGTTAAAACCTGAAGTTATGTCAATAAAATGATCATAACTCTGATCCTTTGTGTTTCCAGGCACCTCATCATGACCCAAAAGTGCTGTATTCCCAAACACATAGTCATCAGACACTTTTCCAGAGTCCTGGAGCTTCTTTTTCTGGTTAAGCTCTCTTTCATAGGTCAAGAGCTTACCATGAAGCTGGGTCAATGATAGGTCTTTAAATCCTATTGAGTTTCTCATTACAATAGCAATAGTGTCCCATTTGTCTGGTAATGATCTTAAAAACCTATGGTTCAAAGTTGAATGAGGGTAAGTAAGACCAACCAATTTTAGTTCACTAATTAAGCAATTAAATCTCTCAAACTGTTGAGTTAATGACTCTCCTTTGACATGACTGAATGTTTCATATTGTTGGTTAAGTATTTCACGGTTGTTTTCAATAACCTCCTCAGTCCCACCAAACTGCTCTTTCAGTGCATCCCACAACTCCTTTGCACTGTTACAGTGTAACAACCCAGCATATATATCATTGGGTAGAGCCATGGCCACAATACTGAAGGCCTTAGCATCTAGCTCAATTTTCTGAAAATCCTGGTCGGAGTAGTTTTCAAGTTTCTTTGGCTCAAACACTTTGGGATCTTCAGTACTCGGCACAGTCGGAACATGTGGTCCGAAGATAACCGACTTCCAACACCCAGTGTTTTTGTTGAGCTAGAACATGGCTCATCCGACGTTGCCAGATATTGTATTCAGATCTGACAAGCATCGGTGGCTTGTTGTTCGTGCCAGTGTTATGTGGATCGTGATTGATAGAAGCCATTCTCTGATTTATCAAAAAACAAAGTCTGTTTAACAACGTTGAAACGAAATTAAACTATTACTCTGTTTTCAATCAAACTGACAAACGATATCAATAATTGTGAGCTGATTATTAAATTGATTTGTTAGATCGAATTTAATTGACCAAGCTCTGATACCAATTGTTAGGATCTGAGTTTGTTTGTTTTGATTGTTTAACTAAAAGATGGTAATGATGAAATGAAAATAGAATGAAAGTGCAGCGGAATAATAAACTGTAAATCAAAACAAGAGAGTAAATGTTTTTAGATCGAATGCTTTCATTAATTCAAAGATTACAATCGTACAAGTTACTCCCCCTCAGCCTGATCACACAGTGTTTGTCAGAGAGAATGTTTTGTGTGTGATGCAATAGAACAGTACAAGCACTGTTCTATTTATAGACTGACTCAAACCACTGATGACCTAGGCTGACGTCACCTAAGACAGTGACCTCTAACAGAATAACAAACTTAAACATCTGCTATACAAACTACTGTTACATTGAAAGCACTGATATTAAACAGCTGTTGAAGATAAACTCTGAAGGTGTAAGAGAAAGGTGGCGCATGGGTTTTTGTTTAGATAAAATGTGTTTGTACTTGTTGTCCAAGGTTGCAAGTCATAATGGAATTTGTATTGGACAACACAACCCAAGCTTTGAAAGGGGTGCTGGACCGATTTTGTGTTGGCAAGACTCAAGAATTAGTGAAATTTTATGACAAATTAATTCCATCATGTCTCACACTAGGAAACATAAGACTTGAGTTGTTATGGGTTTTAAGCAAAGGGGTATATTAATGCATTTAGTTGGAGTGGCGCAATGATGTGAAACTCGGGAGTTGAAACATGACACCAAAAAGATTAGGAAGACTAGATTGGAGTTTTATATCATCATGGTTTAGAATAATCACTCAAACTAGAGTCGTTCATATAGAAATAACGATTATAAATTTTGATTAATCAAAATCAAAATATATAAATTTGGTCGAACTACGTGTCGCGTTCATATGTATTTTTTTTATACGTATATATGTAAAAGCCTACTCGCTTGAAAATTTAGATTATAAAATGTGACGTTGGGCACATTAATAAATACATAAAAACATATAAAGGTATGCTAGAAGCGATCTCAGAATGTTGAAATTCCGCTAATATGATTTTTTCCAAAAAAAAAAAGTAATGATTCGGATTTTCAGATTTTATCTTTTTCACCATCACCAACGCTGGCGCTCGTTTATAGATATATTAACTTCATATCGGCAATCCTCACGAACTACCGAATGTGAACACACAATGCCCAGACTTTGTTAGACTTTATGGACTAAATTAGATCTAAATAAATTTTAAATTGTACTAAATCAATTATATAATATGTACGGATTTACCTCAATTTTGCCGAATGTCACATTCTTCCCCCGTTTAAGGAGTTTCGTCCGCGAAACTCGGCCTGAGCCACATGTTTTAGGAGTTTTCCTAAACAAGGCGGGATATTTCTGCTTCATTTGATCTTCCCTTTCCCATGTGAACTCCGGTCCACGCTTTGCGTTCCAACGCACTTTCACCAACTTGATTCTGCTACGCCTAAGCTTTTGAACTTTCCAGTCCGTTACTTCTATCGGTTCTTCGATAAAATGAAGCTTATCGTCAACATGAATCTCATCAGCGGGAATGATCAAAGTTTCATCCGAGAGACACTTTTTCAGATTAGATACATGAAAGGTATCATGGACTCCACTAAGCTCTTCAGGCAACTTGAGCTTATAAGCAACGGGACCAATCCTAGCCAAGATTTCGAAAGGACCAACATATCTAGGATTTAGCTTCCCACGCTTTCCAAAACGAACTACACCCTTCCAGGGTGAAACCTTCAATAGGACCTTATCACCGACTTCAAATTCTAGAGGCTTACGCCTATTATCCGCATAGCTTTTCTGTCGGTCGCGAGCCGCTTTCAAACGATCTTTTATCAGAAAGATCTTGTCAGTCGTCTCTTGAATAATTTCTGGTCCGTTAATTGCTTGTCACCAACCTCTGCCCAACACAATGGAGATCTACACTTACGCCCATACAGAGCTTCGAACGGCGCAGCTTGAATACTTGAATGATAACTATTATTATATGAGAATTCAACAAGGGGCAAATGTGAATCCCAGTTACCACCAAAATCAATTGCACAAGCTCGCAACATGTCTTCCAATGTCTGAATGGTCCTTTCACTTTGACCATCAGTTTGAGGGTGATATGCTGTACTCATATCTAAGCGAGTACCCAGAGCATGTTGCAATGTTTGCCAAAATCTTGAAGTAAATCGGCTATCACGATCTGAAATAATAGATACAGGCACTCCGTGCCTAGATACCACTTCTTTGATGTACAAACGAGCCAATTTTTCCATCCGGTCGGTTTCACGAATAGGCAAGAAATGAGCGGATTTTGTTAAACGATCAACAATTATCCAAATAGTGTCATGACCACTTGATGTTTTGGGCAACTTTGTAATAAAATCCATTGAAATTTGCTCCCATTTCCATTCAGGAATTTCAGGTTGTTGGAGCAATCCAGACGGTTTCTGATATTCAGCTTATACTTTCGAGCAAGTTAAGCATCGTGCCACATAAGCCGCAATATCTCGTTTAAAGTATGGCCACCAATAAAATTCCTTCATATCTTTGAACATTTTATCAGTGCCAGGATGAATCGAATACCTTGATTTGTGAGCTTCGTTCAAAACTAGCTCACGTAGGCCACCATACAGAGGTACCCATACTCGATCCATAAAATACAAAGTTCCATCCGTCTTAGACACCAACGAATCAACCATACCGCGAAGATTTTCCTTCTTCACATTTTTAGGTTTTAGCGCGTTACGTTGGGCTTCACGAATGCGATCGGTCAAATTGGTATGGATCGTCAAGCCCAATGCACGAACACGTAACGGCTTGGCCCTTTCTTTCCGACTTAAAGCATCCGCTACAACGTTTGCTTTGCCAGGATGGTACTTGATTTCACAATCATAATCATTTAACAATTCCACCCAACGTCTTTGCCTCATGTTCAGCTCTTTTTGATCAAAGATATGCTGCAAAGACTTGTGATCAGTGAAAATTGTGCATTTGGTACCATAGAGATAATGCCTCCAAATTTTCAGTGCAAAAACCACGGCACCAAGTTCCAGATCATGTGTCGTGTAATTTTTCTCATGCACTTTCAACTGTCTGGAAGCATAAGCGATTACTTTATCACGTTGCATTAATACACAACCCAAACCTTGATGCGAAGCATCACAGTATACCACGAAATCTTCCGTACCCTCAGGTAGGGAAAGAATAGGAGCATCACACAACTTCTGTTTCAATAATTGGAAGGCTGACTCTTGTTTATCGGTCCATTCAAACTTCTTGTCCTTTTGGGTTAACATCGTCAACGATTGTGCTATCTTAGAAAAATTCTCAATGAATCTTCTATAATAACCCGCAAGACCAAGAAATTGACGCACCTCGGTAGGGGTCTTTGGTGCTTCCCAATTTTTAATCGCTTCAACTTTTGCAGGATCGACATGTATACCCTTCTCATTAACAACATGGCCCAAAAAGTGGACTTCTCGAATCCAAAAGTCACACTTAGAGAATTTGGCATACAACTTTTCATTCCGCAAGAGCTCGAGAATTAACCTTAAGTGATTTTCATGCTCCTTTTTGGTTCGCGAATAAATAAGAATATCATCAATGAACACAATCACGAATTTGTCCAAGTAAGGTTTGCACACCCTGTTCATCAAATCCATGAAAACAACAGGGGCGTTCGTTAGTCCAAAAGGCATGACAAGAAACTCATAGTGGCCATAGCGAGTTCGGAATGCAGTCTTCGGTATATCTTCTTCCTGAACACGCAACTGGTGATACCCGGACCTCAGGTCAATTTTTGAATAATAACTAGAACCTTGAAGTTGATCGAACAAATCATCGATTCTAGGCAGGGGATAACGATTTTTGATGGTAAGCTTGTTCAACTCACGATAGTCGATACACATGCGAAACGTACCATCTTTCTTCTTAACGAACAAGACTGGTGCTCCCCAAGGTGAGAAGCTTGGTCGAATGAAGCCTTTGTCCAACAACTCTTGCAACTGGTTGGAAAATTCTTGCATTTCGGAGGGAGCTAAACGATATGGCGATCGTGCCACAGGAGCAGCTCCAGGAATAAGATCAATACGAAACTCGACTTGTCGGGGAGGCGGCAATCCCGGCAAATCTTCAGGGAAAACTTCAGGGAAATCTCTTACCACAGGAATATCTTCGAGCTTACGCTCTTTGGACTTCTTATCAACAACATGCGCTAAGAATGCATAATAGCCTTTCCGCAAGCACTTCTGGGCTTTCATGCAAGTAATGATTCGCAAAGGCGTCCCACGCCTTTCCCCTTGAATAGAGAGAACTTCACCGTTCACTAGAGGTATTCGAATTAACTTTTCGTCGCATACCACGACTGCACGGTTTGTTGACAACCAATCCATACCAATAACGATGTCGAAACTACCCAAGACGACCGGTAAAAGATCAATACTAAACTCATGCCCACAAAGACCCAATTTACAATCTTTCGCTACTTCATCCGTTTCTATAGTTTTACCATTGGCCAATTCTATGGAGTAAGGTGTCTCTAGTTTACTAGTCTTTAAACCAAGAGAGCGTTTAAAATCAATAGAGACAAAACTAAAATCGGCTCCGGTATCGAATAGAATAGAAGCATAATGATTGTTAAGGAGAAACGTACCGGTGACAACATTGGGATCCTGACGTGATTCACCGGCACCGATAACAAAAAGCTCTTCCTTGGGCTTGATTTCTAAGCTTCGGGCAATTCTTCCTCCAGTGGTCAGTCGATCCACATTCATAGCATGGACGCTTGTCACTAGGAACCACAGGCGTACCCGTATAGCATTTCTCACCACTATGACCAACCCTTTTGCACTTCCAGCAAACAGTTTGGTTTCCACCACCATTACCTTGAGAATTTTGTCTTTTACCACCGTTTTGAGTAGTGGCAACATAACCTTTGCCCTTTCGATTAGATCCAGATTTATTACCAGTAGAGTTGTGGTTCTTGTTCCCAGAAAACTTTCTTTTACGGCCAGAAGACTGACCTTCAACCACAGTATTCTTAATCTCATAAATTTTTACATCAGAAACATTACCACCAGTAGCCTTTTTTCGACAACGTGCCGATACGGATAGCATCCTGTGTCAGACTGAGAGCAAGATCGATCGCTTCACGCAAAGTAGTAGGCTTTGATGAAGCCACCATACCACAAATTTGAGGAGCTAGGCCATAAAGATACCTCTCAATTTTCTTTGACTCGGGAGTGACCAGACGGGGTACCAAACGAGAAAGATCATGGAATCGAGAGGTATATGTAGCAATATCCGCTCCGATCATGGAAAGATTCCAGAATTCCGTTTCCAGTTTTTGAATTTCGCTTGCCGGACAGTACTCTCTGATCATTAGTTCCTTTAAATCCAGCCATGAAAGAGCATAGGCTGCTTCATCGCCCATAGATTGCACTTGACTATTCCACCAAGTCAGTGCATAGTCCAGAAAAAGGTTCGTAGCGTACATGACTTTTTGCTCATCAGTACACTTGCTGATACGAATCACAGCTTCGGTTTTCTCAAACCATTTCAGAAGTCCAACGGATCCTTCAGTGCCGTTGAAGTTGATTGGCTTACAATCCAGGAACATTTTGAAAGTACAGGGGGGAACAGGATTGCCAGATTCTGCAACATTACACAATAATGCCATCATAAGATAAGTCAATTTGGGACGTAACCCAACATATACGACATTTCAATGATATATACCTGACGTGGATCTTTCACGAGTATTGTCGCCTTGGCTACCAGTTCCGCCAGAGCCCCCGCTTTGAACGGTGCGGTTGGCCTCGAACTGGGCCAGGGCGGCAGCAATTTTGTCAGCAATTAGTTGGTCTAGTTGTGCCTGAGAAGTAGGCAACGGGTCTTGCGTTGTTTGTCTTGTCGTAGGCGGCATTTTTATACTTCAATATAAAATATCAAAGAATAATTAGACATCTATTTAACCGATATTGTCATGCACGTCATACTAATAAAATAAACATCCCACAAGACTCGTAACTCATCACCAAATAATCACCACATCAGAATATGGGAATCACAAGGAAAGAATAAATAATAGTTGTAATCATAACAATAATAACAACCATAACGGGAAAATAACAACAATACAATTTTACCATAATACATCATGATTTTCATTCATTTTCATTAATAACGATTACATCATTTGTTCGTACAACAAAAGGCGGTGATATCTAATCCCACATACATCGTTTGAAAATAACAAAATATCATAACATACTACGCTAGTCATAACTAGTCTAGCTAGTTAAATACAAAAGATACAACATCCATCACTACTACAACCATCTCTAACAGCTACCACGATCCATCATCAACTGGAAACTTGACTAAGGCTGGGAAGGAGGCCGACGAGCGTACTGTGGAGCATTAAGCCGAATGGCTGCGTCCACGGCAGCAATGTGATCATAAATTCGCTGGGCGCGATCCATATGCTCACCAAAAGGAAGATCACGTAAGCTATCCATGCGAAGTAGATCATCAGCGATGTGAGTCAGCATAGAGTTTGTCTCTATGATGCGAGCCCAGATGGACCGCATCTGTGCATCAACGTGGGAGACAGTGGAAGAAAACGTCTCTGTCATGGTCAGGAAGTCTTGCTCAAGAGCGAGCAAAGAGGAAATAGCAAAAGCAGGCATACGTGCCGCCTCACGGGGCGGACCAGGAGAAAAACTAGCAGGTTGAGATGGACCTACCATCTCAGGGACACCATGGGTAGCAGGGACAACGTGAACAATAGGGACAGGAGCAATAGGGACATCAACTGGGTCAATAACAGGCAACACAAGGGAGTGAGGTGGTGCCTCCACCTCGGGGCTGGCAGGGACAACATCCCTGGATGCATCATCGCTGTCAGTAGCGTGGGCGCGCATCCCAGCGCGTCTAAGCTCGCTACTGCGGGCAGGACTGCCCTCCAGAATAACAGCAGGATGCTCACCCTCCATGGGCTCATCCTCGTCATCCGAAACGAATGGACCATGAGACACTATAGGCACACTACCAACAACAGGAGAAGGCTCGACAGGAGCCACAAGAGTAGGGGCAGGAATCGGCTCGATAGGAGCCTCAGGAGTAGGTGCAACAAACGACTCGTTAGGAGCCTCAGACACGACAGGCTCACTCGGGCCAGCCTGACCCGATGGCCCAACACGAGAAGCTGGATAGATAGGATCCAAGAATCCAGGTGGGAAGGTACGAATAACAGGGACAGGGTATACAGGGAATGTGGGTGCGGGAGTGACAGGTGGTGGGGAAGTGACTGACGCCTCAGACATCGCATCCTCCTCACTAGGGTCCTCCTCCTCATACTCACTGTCGACCATCATCTCGTCCGGCTCGACCTCATCGTCCGAACTCAATACCACAACCACATGGGCGTTGGGAATGTTCTCCACGATCTGAACACTGCTATCGGAATCAGACATGAACTCGGAGTCTGACATATGCTAGGAATCTTTAGAAGCAGACATTTTCTTTCCTGGCAAAAGCACCGTACTATATATACATAAATATTTAATTAACTTAAGAGAGAATATTCATACTATCAAGATTTACCATTTACTTTTTCTTACTTCCCTTGGCGTGCTTGGCTAGGCGATTCGGGACTTCCCACGTACAATTCCTTTGTACGATTTTCCTTTTCTTTTCTTTTCTAAAACACATTTTTTTCCTCTTTCAAATCGAAAACCGGTTATAGTCTAGATTTTTATTTTCTTCAAAAATACTAGTTCGCTATAACCTTGGCTCTGATACCATTTCTGTCACACCACGACAACGGCGGAAACACGTGGCGTGGATTCGAAAGAGAAATGTTGCATAGCCAAGATTAGCCAAACACGCAATTTAGAAAAATAAACATTCATTAGATGACGGAAAATATTTTGTTTAAGTACATGTCCCAAAATGTATTTTTTTAACAAAATAAGGATTTTCGACTATTTCCCAATTCCATAGGAAATATTAGCAAATCCTTAGCAAAAGTCCGTCTTGTCTTTAGACCGCCCGCCCTAGCCATTCACGCCTCCAACATTCTTAATTACCTGAAAGATATGTTAGGGAAAACGTCAATATATATGAATATATTGGTGAGTTTCACAGGTTTTGACACAACAAAATACCATGTATTTGTAAACAAGTGCGCATAACAAAACAAGAAATGTGCTACATATGCTATTAGGGTTGCAAGTCCTAATGCTAGTCGAATCCCCATGAGCCCGTAACCAAACCAGACTACTTACTTTTGCCCCGCAAGTTGTTTAGAGGAACAACTTAAATTTAGAATATCAATCGCACCCCTTGGTCCTTCCGAGTTGACGCTAATCAACCAGGGTGGGTCTCGTCACGATCCAATAGTACTATTCGTATATTCTATGGCTACATTACTTTGTATAAATGGTTACAGTTAACTGCGGAGACTGCACGTCCCTCTAGACTTTACCGTTACCCATGTGTTCCATCTTATGTACCATTTCACATGTTACCGCACGTTTCATACTTACTTTCTTCCATATCTTTCCCCCAAGTTTAAAAACATTAAAACATAAAAGGGGCCGTGAAAACTCACCTTGAAGTCCGTGAAAAAGCTAGCAAATAAAAGTCCGTGAATATTAAAGGTCCAACCTACTTGTGTCCTAAATCATAAAAGAGACACTTTAAGGTCTATGAAACGTACTCTAGTGCATGCGTTGGTTACAACCACGTCATCCCACTAGTTAGTTACTCGTTTCACGTTTGTTACGACACGCCGACCCATTGGTGATATATTTCCGACATTTGAAAAATATATATATATATATATATTTAAAATTATTTTTCTTTTTCATTTTTGATAATCTACTCCAAGTACCCTTGTCAAGAGTCATGTGAAAAAAAAATTTACTTTACACTTTCACATGTGTATTTCCTATGATTATTTCCTATGATGGGTTCAAGAATTATTATGTACTTCCTTAACGCTCTGTTATCTAAACATACACATAACTCCACTCATTTTAACCATGAACTAAGGATATGATGCCATGTATCTTATCAATTTAGATGTAAATAAACACTCACTATCTCACGCACAGACACATGCTATTCCAAACATCCACACTAAATTTACTACACTTTTTATTTGCAAAACACACACTCACACTTTACTACACTTACATAGCACACACATGCACTAATGTAGTTAGACTCACACATGCACACTATAAAAACAAAATGCACACACAACACACTTTGAACTCACGCATATATAGACAGATTAACTTTCATGCACTCTCACATAGATTATAACATAATTTCTTAACACACACACTACACCTTAATACACACACCTGCAAGTACACACTTTTCACACACACGGCACACACTACATCTACTCGATACCATCGTCATACTTTTACTCGTTACGAAATTTTGTCGGCGAAACAAACGGGACAAGATAACTTAATTCGGGTCGCAACCGTAACAAACCGAAACCAGGTTTAAATGAAAAGAAGAGGGCTAAATTGTTACCTCAAGTCGCGAAAGAAGACGCGGTTGTGGTGTTACAAGATGAAGGTGGCTTTGGCGATCCTTGCGGTTGGTCACGCAGTGAAGTTCGAACTAGACGGTGTCAAAGACGATCAAGTTAGGATGATATTAATTGAAATCGAATACTAGAGTTTTGTCTTTAAGAACTTACACTCTAGCGAGCTTAGGATGAGACTTGAAAGCTTGATATGATTTGAGATTTCGGGGTGAGCCGTGAGTGAGATATAAGGAGTGTCCTGGGCTCGAGATGGAGGGAGTGGTAGAGTATTAGAGAGTAAAGTTCTAAGGTGTTATGGTGTGAAGTGAATTTGTGTCATCGTTGATCATTATATAGGCTAAATAGGATGGAGTATTTGGCTCAAGTGAATTATCTTTTGAGGAGTTTGGTTCTCAACTGACCAATTTTGGTGAATTCACAACTATTTAGTTTGTAAGGGAATCATTGTGCTTGCTTATCATGTGCACGAAAGTCATGACATGAATATCATAAAACTTGAAGCATGCAAGGTGGTTGTACTTGTTGAGTTGACAAATCATGCCCCTCCATTGCCATGCTTGTACGCTAACATGGGAAACACAAATTGGTTTGATGTTTCATGGGTGGGTTTCTTTTCTAGGTGATAGTTTTGCGGCTCAAGAAAAAAAGGTGTAAGAGAAAGGTGGCGCATGGGTTTTTGTTTAGATAAAATGTGTTTGTACTTGTTGTCCAAGGTTGCAAGTCATAATGGAATTTGTATTGGACAACACAACCCAAGCTTTGAAAGGGGTGCTAGACCGATTTTGTGTTGGCAAGACTCAAGAATTAGTGAAATTTTATGACAAATTAATTCCATCATGTCTCACACTAGGAAACATAAGACTTGAGTTGTTATGGGTTTTAAGCAAAGGGGTATATTAATTCATTTAGTTGGAGTGGCGCAATGATGTGAAACTCGGAGTTGAAACATGACACCAAAAAGATTAGGAAGACTAGATTGGAGTTTTATATCATCATGGTTTAGAATAATCACTCAAACTAGAGTCGTTCATATAGAAATAACGATTATAAATTTTGATTAATCAAAATCAAAATATATAAATTTGGTCGAACTATGTGTCGCGTTCATATGTATTTTTTTTATATGTATATATGTAAAAGCCTACTCGCTTGAAAATTTAGATTATAAAATGTGACGTTGGGCACATTAATAAATACATAAAAACATATAAAGGTATGCTAGAAGCGATCTCAGAATGTTGAAATTCCGCTAATATGATTTTTCCAAAAAAAAAAAAAAAAAGTAATGATTCGGATTTTCAGATTTTATCTTTTTCACCATCACCAACGCTGGCGCTCGTTTATAGATATATTAACTTCATATCGGCAATCCTCACGAACTACCGAATGTGAACGCAAAATGCCCAGACTTTGTTAGACTTTATGGACTAAATTAGATCTAAATAAATTTTAAATTGTACTAAATCAATTATATAATATGTACGGATTTACCTCAATTTTGCCGAATGTCACACTATGAAGTTAATTATTCTAATATTGTATACTTACAATTTAAATATGCAACTTTTACAAATATCATTGGACATGTTAAGCAGTTTATTAATGTAAATGACAGTAAACCTACTCAGTTGAACACAAATAAAGGACTGTTATTGGAGATACAAGATTTTGAGTTTGTGTTTTTATTTATTTATTTTTTTAATATATACCATTTTCAACTATTTAAACTGCTTTGTACTAATTTGTATCTCCAATTAATAGGGGCCTTACTGTATTTGTTAAGCTATGGGATAGATTCTCTGATCAACTTGCTAGATATCTTGAAGTTCATAACAATGCAGATCCTCTGATTTTAATCTTGCAGTTTGGATTATTGCACCATTATAATGGTAAAAAAAAATATATAACTATAGTCTATTTTGTTTTGATTATTAAATCTAAAATTACCTATTGGCTTATACGTTTGTTATAATCAGGTTACCCTTATGTTTCTAATTCACCAAAGGTTAGCAAGTTGTTCATAAATGAAGAAATTGATGCCATCAACAATTACAGAACAAGGTTTTAAAATTGTACAGTACTTTTATATCTACATATCAAAATTATTGTTATAATATAAGTCTGATTATTTTTAATTTACATTGTAGTTTGTTGCAAAAGCTAATACAATATCCATTATCAAATTTTCGTTCATTGGGTCTGCCTGTGTTTTCAAATATTGAAAACGAATTTTTGGTCAACAACTGTTATTGTAACATTGGAGACATTTGGGAGATTGACATGGTAAAGACATATTACATTATTGTTATATATTTTTTTTAATTTTCATTTACAAAAAATGTTTTGTTAACTAGCAACACAATTTTACTATTATAATAGGAAAAGAGTATCATTATTGTTGGGACTGTGATTGATGTCTGTAAAGATCGTGGTTGGTTCTATATGGCTTGTCCAGATTGTAACAGCAAGGTGTCTTTATACTATATCAATTCTAGCAAGAATGATGGTTCTCGGGACTATGAAGTCTGAGATGCATATGATTGCATGAATGAAAATTGTAAGCAGAAAGATATCATTCCAGTACCAAGGTGCTTTTATCATGATAAAGTCTATTTTTTATTTTGAAAATATAAATTCTCACATTTTTACATAAAGTTGATCTACATGTGGTAATATTTAATTTTACTTTTTATATATCAGGTTTAGACTTCATTTACGTGTTCAAGATGCAACTGGTGATGTTGAACTAATTTTATTTCATAATGAGTCAACTGTAGTAATTCCAATGTCTTCAAATACTTTGATTGAGGAAAATACACAGGTTATATAATTATTATAATACAAATCTATTAGTGTCTTATATATTTTTTTTGTTAATAACTAAAACAATAATATACATTTTAATTTTATACAGGTTGATCACATTGTCAAGTTTCCAGATGAATTATACTATTTACGTGACAGAGTTTTTGCATTTAAAATTTCCATCACTGATTTCAACTTGAAAAGCTTTGATGAAGTTTATGGAATTTCTAACATAACTGATGACAAGTTTATTATTTCTAAAATTACAAAAAAGTTTCAGTCTTTTGATCAAGTAAGTTAATTATGGCTAAAATTTAAATTTTTATAGTTATTTGTTAATTTCGTTATACTTTTTTTTTGTATCAGGATACTAGCAAAAACATAATGAATGAAAATTTAACTGAGGCAGAATGTTCGATTATCTCTGGTAAAGATGGTAAAACTAAACGCAAGCTGACAGCAGTATATGAATTGCTTGGGAACAATACAGTATCAACTCTTAACAACAATGATGAGGCAAATGAAGCTTAAATGGAGTCTGATGTGAAGTTTAATAATGTTTATTACAAATAAAAACTTTGTTGATTACTACTATGCTATAAAACCGTTGTTTGTCTTAATTTATTTTTTGCTTCTCTTTCAGTATACTTATATCATCTCATCTATGGTTTTTGTGTTTTGTATTTCATTTGTACGTGCAAATTGTGTTTAATTTCAATTATGACCACTAATTTGATAATATATATCTAAATTTGATACAAACTATATAATCTAATGATTGTATTTACATAACAATCATTGAGTTTTATGCTAAAGTAAATTACATTTATCGTAAAAAATAAAACCTAAATACTAACAATTATGTTAATTTGTAAACTCAAATATATCTAATTTTATATTTATATTTTCTATGTTCTAACAAAGGTTGACTAATCAATCTGTCCCAATCTGCTTAGTAGGGGTGACCATACGAAAACCGATAACTAAAAATTACCGAAACATAACCGATAACGGCACCGAAAAAAAGCGAATCCGAATTAACCGATCGGTTGCGGTTAACATATGCCTTAAACCGAACAATTTGTAAGTATTTCATATATTTTTATTGTGTTTTCATATATATTTGTATCTTGAAAAAAGGTCCAAACAATTTACTAAATACTTTAAGTTTATAATTTTGCACAACTTTTATGTTTGAATATTAACCGAACATAACCGAAACCAAAACCGATAACCGACAAATTTACGTAACCAAAGTAACGATCGATTTAGGTTATTGTTTTTCCTAAAACCGAACATCGGTTTTCGGTTTTTGTTATATTTAAAAACCGAACATAAGGGACATTTGATCACCGTTACTGCTTAGTATGATTAAAAATATACATTATTTGATAATATAAATCTATATACTAAAAAAACAAATTAATCTGATTTAATTCTACTAATTACACAACAATTATTGAGGTATAATTGATATTTTGAAAAGATCCTCATTCAAAGACCAGTCAATATATTTTGACAACATTTTATGCACTAAATGTGCTCATTTTAAGTTCTTTTACCAATCAACCTACAAATTTTATTAATCACATATTTCTACTTCACCTATATATTTACATGAATACAAGTCTTTCACACTTATGCAATCAACATTATCACATTGTTATCATTCAATTATATAATTCTCTCTTTCGAACAAGTTATGTACTAATTACAATTACATTAAAAATAAAAATATGATAAAAAGTCATTTACAAAAACATAATGTATTCATACCTTTGTTATTTTTTTCAAAACTTTATACTTTTGTTGAGTACTGATCATAATAGGTAATCGGTTTTCATTACTAACGTTACTGAGGGCTTATAAAAAATATCCACTTTGACGTTTATATAAGAAAAAAATTTCAGGCTAACCGTTATTTTTAACACTTTACGTTTGTAGCTACTAAACTTGAACAATACAACTCTTAGTTTCATATAATTTTTTTATTTACTATGGTTTGCACCGTGGGTCCCCACGGGTCTCAAACCTAGTAATAAATAAATAAAAACCATTTGATATCATTCTACTGTATTGGATTTTGTTTCTTTTATAATGTACTAGATTATACCCCGGGAGCGTCTCGGGTTGAGAAATTTAATATGATACATCAATTTTAAATATGAAATAGACTGATGTATAACTCTAATATTAATATCTAACATAAAACAAATTAACAATGTACAACTTCAATGTTAACACCTAACCTAAAAGAATGTAAAACTTTAATGTAACTCTAATATTAACACATATCCTAAAGACTAAACAAATGTACAACTCTAACATACCAATATTGATATCTAACTTAAAACAACGTATAACTCTATTAACCTATTCGGCTCTGGTTGAAAAAAAAAAATTTCATATTTACTGATTTAAACATAATTAATGACTTGTCTATACATGATTAATGATTTACCTGAACACTTTGTGTTTTTTTCCTGTATGAACAAAACTCCACAAAAAAAATTTCTTCGTTTTTTTATATAACACTATGGTACTCGTTGGAAAGATAATAAAACGCTCGTTAATTTGGTGTAATTTTTTTCATTAAAAAATCTCGTATATTAAAGATATTAACGTTTAAAAATTATGGGAGGAAACATGAGGGTGAAAAATCCAATTTTGTTTTTAAATTATTTTTTTCCTAAAATATCTCAATGCCACATGGGATGACACATGACACACTAAAGGAAGAGAATGCCTATTTGAGTGTCATGTCATTAAAATGGCTTTGGTTTATTATAATAGATACGATTAAGGGTGAAAACATATTGTGGACTAATTAATAACTAGGAATGAAAAAGTTTGATTTACAAAGTCTATCATTTTTTTTAAACTTCCGTTTCTAGTTTATCTTTTCAAAGCTTTAGCAAAACTCATTCTAATCTTTTCAAACGAATTCCTGAATAATTTTTTAAACTTCCGTTTCTAGTTTATCTTTTCAAAGCTTTAGCAAAACTCATTCTAATCTTTTCAAACGAATTCCTGAATAATTTGGTTACGGTTGTTGCTATCGCCCTACATTAATTCTTATTAAGTATTCGATATCGCTTTGCATTCGGTTATACCAATCACCTACCTTAATCCGTCGCTACACCATCTTCGGGTATCAACAACACGTTTGAAGCTTTCGATTTTGTTTCGATCAACGTTTCATTCACCGCTCTCACTGACCTCGTTCGGTGACGACACAACACTGCAAGGAAGCATCGGTACCGTGTCTCCATTCATATCTACGATAACCGATAACTCTGAGCCACGCGATACCGTTCCATGGCACCGAGATCGTATCCGCTACCACTCGCCACCGCGTCTTCGTCTTAAACTTGTTATCACCGCCGCCTTCGTTCGTTCTGTTTTGAGGTAACAATTTCCATCCTTTTTGTTTAGTACCGACTATTTCGGCGGGAAGAAGTTGAAGGGTTGGGATTGTTCTGAACGAATACGTGTATGTATGTTACTGTATATATATATATATATATATATATATATATATATATATATATATATATATATATATATATATATATATTTGTGTGGTGTTTGTGTGTATGAATGTGTATCAAATATATGTGTGTGCGTGAATATGGTTTTGATGTCTAGGAGTTGCATGTGTGTAATAAATGCATGTATGTAGTGTGTTGTGTGTGTACTTGTATGTGTGAGTGTAAAAGAGTCAAAATGGATGTGTGATGGGTGTGTGGGTTTTCATGAAATATATGTTGTGTGTGTATGATGTGTGTTGGGTTGTTTGTGCATATGCATATTTTTCCATATGTATGGGTTCATCATGTGCTCGTCATATATGTGTGTGTATGTGTATGTAAGGGTTATGATTTAAGTAAAAACATAACGTCACATTTGAGAAACTACATAAATTAGTGTTATGTTCTAATCTTGCTTTGTTAAAAATTTTAATAAGAATATTTAGATTTTGTATACTCACTTCGGTGATATTGTTCAAACCAAATATTTTATGTGTTTAAAGTTTTAAATGAACCAACTTGATTAAGTTTAAATTAAAAAAAAAATAATGAAACATTGGTTTTCATTAGTTAAGTTTGGGTTGCTCGCCGAGAAAATTTAACGACCGAGTCACTAGGATGGTTAATTTATCATAAATCTAATTTGGAAAATAACGGGACTTAGGTTCACATACTTATTGAAGACGGTTTGTTTTTGCTTTTGCTGCGTTCGAGTAAGGTACGGATTCTCGATCTTGACATCATAGTATTTCTTTCATCATGTCCGTCACTTTGTAGTGCGGATTTTGTCTTTTTCGTTAGTTATTTAGATTCATATTATAAGTTTGTCAAATTCGTTGTAGCATGCAATATACCTTAGAAATTGTGATCATTGTTGCATGTTCCCGTTAGTATTATATTCGTTGTTTGTGAGTTCTTTGCCTGACCTTAGCCTTTGTACTCTATCACCCGAGCAGTTTGTTTTGACATGTCGTTTGGGCGTCAACGGCATGGCACTGTTCGTGACAGCGCAATATAAATATTCACGGCGTTTCTAGATTGTGATAGTGTAACACTTGGCCACTAGAGGCGTATAGATCAATCTTAGCTTTGAGTTTGAGTTTGTTTTGTATTGTGGAGATTGGAATAATGAGTGTACGCCACACTCACCATCTCATAGGTGCATAGACTAGCTATCTGTGTACCAGTTTGTCAGTTTGTTTTGGCTCATGGGTGGTTTCCGTTTGATGTGACTTAATTTATTGTTATGTATAGTCACACAGTTTGACATCCGTATATGTTCTGATATGTTTCTGATTTTGGTTTT
Organism: Ambrosia x helenae; assembly: GCA_030844895.1. NCBI lineage: Eukaryota > Viridiplantae > Streptophyta > Magnoliopsida > Asterales > Asteraceae > Ambrosia > Ambrosia x helenae. The sequence goes on from JAUTDX010006039.1 coordinate 25,626, forward strand.
CGATATGCTCCATTACATTTGATTTTGTGTCGCGTTACTTCATATATTGTGTTCGATATTTGTTTCGGTATGGGTTTGGGTTCGAGTTTAAAATATAGTTGTTGGGATTTCGTATTTCTTTCCTTTCGTCCGTTCTTTACATGAACTGTTGATTTCTCCGTTACTGGGCAATTTTTGGCTCAGCTGTATTTTTCTTTGTTGTGTTTTTCTTATGTGTTCGCACGTAATCTGGCGAATCAGGGATGAATGAGAGAAAATGAAGTTCAAGAATGAATAAAACTTTTATTTTCGTTTATTGCCGTTTTAAATAAATTGGGACTTAGGATTTTGTTCGGTTTGATTTGAGACTCTCGGTTGTCCTTTAGATTCTATTTTCTTTTTAAATGGATTTGTTTGGTTTTGATATCTGTAATAGTGACATTTCAACCTGTCCGGGTTGGGGTGTGACATAGGGGGTGATGGGATTCACGTTTATTTAAAAGTGTACCTCGGCACTGCGTATACTCGCATACGGCAACACGACGGATATCAACGACGAGTATTTAAAAATGGCCAAGAAAACAACACGCGATTCTTTGAAGTATTTTTGCCAAGGTACATCACTTTTTTTAAAGCAAATTCATTTACCTTTTTATATATTTTTGTATATAGTTAGATCAAAAAAAAATTATATATTTTTGTATTTATTTTTTTAGGAATAGTAAATTTGTACGGATCCCGGTATCCTAGAAGGCCCACTTGGTACGACTTACAGAAAATTTACCAGGTGCATACGAATGAACATGGGTTATCAGGAATGATGGGTAGCATTGATTGTCGTCACTGGCGGTGGTATAATTGCCCAACCGCTTGGCGAGATCAACACACACGTGGTGACCAAAAAGGACCATCGATTATTCTTCAAGCGATGGTTTCAGTCGATCTTTGGGTTTGGTCGGCGTATTTTTGTGTTGCGGGTTCATGCAACGACTTAAACGTTTTTTAGCAGTCGCCTATTATTGAGGATTTCATTTCTGGTAGGGTAGCAAAGCCTTGCTTTTATGCTAATGGAAACTACTACCCACACGGATACTATTTGGCTGACGGAATATATCCGAGGTATAGCATTATCGTTAAGACGTTCAGCAACCCGTACGATGAAAAAAGGGCACACTTTAAAAAAGTTCAAGAGTCCGCGCGAAGGACGTAGAGAGATGTTTTGGGGGTTCTTTAACAGCGTTGGCATTACATAAGAAATCCTGTCGTGCATGGACCACTAAAAGCTGCGAGATGCTACGTATGCATGTATAATCATGCATAATATGATATTAGAAGATGAAGGTAAAGCGATATGCCAAAATTATGTACCGGAAGCCGTTCAGGATCTACCGCAAGCTAATATGGAACAAAGAATACTCAACGCACATGAACTTCGTGACCATGAAGCACATGACGCGTTAACGGCGGATATGGTCCAACATGCGTGGTCGGTTCGGTATATTCCAACCCAAGTGAAAGCGAAGAGGGCGAAGATGAAGAAGTAGATGAAGAAGAAGATGATGATGATGAAGAAGAAGAAGATGATGAAGAAGAAGAGTATGACGAAAGCGAAGATGAAAATTAATATTATTTGTGTTTTTATATATTATTTGTGTGTTTTTTTAATATTATTTGTAATTTTTTTTAATTTAATTAATATTAGTTGTGTGTTTTTAATATTATTTGTAATTTTTTTATATTTATTTGTCTTTTATTTTAATTATTTTGAGTTAAAAGATTAAAAAAAAAAATAAACAACCAATCGGAAACAGGGGCATTATAAATAACCCCTACCACTACACCCTTTTTCACTTCATTTCCCCATGCTGACTCAGCTGCCACATGGACCAATCAGAATCAGGGGCATTATAAATAACCCCCTCCACTACACATGGTCTTAGCTTAATGATTCAGCACTTAATTATTCCATTCGGATGCTGAAACAAACAGTCTGAATGCTGAATGATTCAGACCTGAATGGTTAAGAGGCTGATTAAGAGGCTACCAAACAGCCCCTTAGTGGGTTTTATGCGGCGTTTTGACCACCCATATCGCTGGGAAGACCGCCCCCGCGCCGACGCTATGGGGGCGCTATGGGCTTGAACTTCATGGTGACGGCGGGCGTTATCCGGGTGAAATCGAATTTTGGATCGTTTGAAAATGGAACGTTGTGTGACATCCGTCACCCTCATATATTTGTCAAGTTGTCATTTTATAGTCCTCATACTTTTGATCATTGTCAAATTTAATAAAAGTTGAGTTTCATTCGATCCTTATATTTTTCTTTAAAGGATATACATCTTAATTGAATATGTATATGTTAATGTATTAAACGTGTCATAAATCTACAATCATATGCTATGGTAAAAGTTTTTGTCTATTTATTTATAGTTTTGTTGTTTGAAAAGTTAAAAAAAAAACTAAATCTTTATTTTTATATTTTGTAAACATTTATGAGTTATAAAAGATGTTAAAGTGTATAAAGTTTAAGTTATAAAGTTAAGAACAAGTTTAAGTTGAAGTTATTAAATATCAAGTTTCTTTTACAAATTATAACAACTTTGAAAGTCAAAGGTCTATAAATGAATTTTAATTCGGTCTTACAAAGTCAAGTGTTATAGTGTAACCGCCGGATCTTTATGATGAGTCAATGATGAGTTTCAACTAAACAAGCATATAAATCAACCTTGCTAAATCATTTCTACACCCACTCTCATTCGAAACCCACAAAAATGATAGGCTTAACACATCTAAAACCCGTGTAATCGACTCATGAAGTTTCAGTTTTAGTTGTTTCGTCTTCGATCTCATTCGTGTCTGTAAGTCCAATTTTTCGTAGCCGTTTTATTAGTTTATCATCATTCTTTCAAAGCCCTCTATAACAGATTTGTTATCGTGTTTGAATCGGGTTTATTAAATTTAGGGGTTAA
>JAUTDX010000615.1:0-80620 GCA_030844895.1 Ambrosia x helenae
ATATCTATAATCTATAATCTATAATACATTATAAAGGAGGAGTGATGTATCATATTGTAATTTTGACATGGGTACAACTTTTAAAAGCTACAAGTATAAGAGAATAAAGCTTATTTTATAAGGGTATTATAGGGATATTGGGGACAATTAAGACACTTAGAGGGGTAACATAGACATTTTACCCACCAACTTCTTTGCAATAAGAAAAAAGATTTCCCCTTTTGCCCCTCTCATCCCTTTCATATTCTGTTCTCTTCTTCACATTCTTTATGCACGCCAATTATATCAGTTCTAGAATCATTAATCGCTTTCAATACCATCTTTAATTGTATGAAACCTTTCAATTGATGTGGAAAACATTGGAGTGCATTCATTTTCATCATGTTACCTTCAGTTCATGACCTCCCTGTCTACTTCGGACTTCATAATCGCTGCCGCCTCTTGTACAGTTTTAGTAAGAACCAAGCTTGACTTCATGTTGAAGAGGCTAAGCAATTGAAGCATCAACCCTAAATCGACACATCCTAATTGATTCACCAGTAAAATTGTTTGTTAAACCCTTATTTTCTTTTGGATGTTTCAAAATTTGTATGTTGAATTGTATTGGCGTTGTGTCGCTCATAAGAAGGTTTCGCTATTCAGAATTAAAAGCTTTTTTGATGTTTTCAGAATGTTTTGCTTTGTGCCTTGTGTCACTAATTGTAGGTATGCTGCTCCAATATTTGCGAACAATTTCAAGTATGTAATCGGTTTTGTTCAGTACTGTGAATTCAAACTCGTGAACATCATCAGAGGAAGGCACTTATCTGCACATGATTCATAAATACAATACTTTTGTTTTTTTAAGGAAGACAACTTATAGTTTATTTTGAATTTGGATGGCTATATTTCAGGTGTATGTAGTAGATGCAAACAACCCAAAAGATGGCTTGCGGAAAGTTCATGATCGTGTTTCTGGTGTACAGTTTTTTTTTTGGAACATCATAGAGGATTCTTTTATATTTTAACAAATTTGCATGTGGGTGATGAAAAGGAGTCATTACTCATTAGATGGAAATTATTACTTAGCTCGATGTCGTGTTGAGGATGTACAGTTAGCTAATTAGGGAGGTATTTTTTAGTAATTATCTAAATCAATATGTAGTGTTTTGATACACATTCTTGTAAAACTTATCTGATTAATTCCTTAAAATGTCTTTTTTTGGCTCATTTTAATATGTTAGTTTCTTAAATTCGTCAAACACACAAACGTGTGATTATCAGATTCTCACTATTCAGTTTACATTATCACTTTCAGAATGTGTGTCGAACCATCCTTATTTTTTTGTTTAATTGCTTACTTTGAAACATTTTCTTTTTCTTTTTAGAAAGTTATCGTCCCAACTAAAGGTACCAAACATACAAGACATGGATGTATTTGATGAGCATCTCGTGCTCTATCTTAACAAAGATGATTCCCCTATGATTTGTTCCATCAAAATGCCTATTCAAGCCAATGACAAGGTATGTAAGATGCACATGATTCTATTTAATATGTTTACAGTCATATTATAATATGTTGTTTTGTACTTGTAGAAAGAAATGGAGATTGATGCTCTTGATCCATGGTGTTTCCTTATGCCCTCAAATTCATGTAGTGTTAATCCGGTCTCAAATCATGACTTCATGAGCTCAGTATATCGAGTGGTGCTTTCATCTCCAGTGGTATAAGTTATTATAATTAAATGAAATACTGAATATTTCAAATATGACACTAATAATTAAATAATTATGAATTACAAGGCCAAATGATATCATTGCAGATGCCGAATATAGTTATTGACTATGACATGTCGACAAGAACATTCTCTATTGTGCATCAAGAAGACGTATTGGCCATTTCTTCAAAAGCGCAGAAAAATGAAGCACATGAAATGGGTAAACATTTCAAATTCATATTTCTTCGAAAGAAAAGAAGTCATTTCACATGATGGTACAATGGTCCCGTTAACAATATTATACTCCCATAAAGCCCATAATTGGGTCAATCTCCTGGTATCGTACATGGGTATGGATCATACCGTGAAATTTTGAAAAAACTTGTCTGCTGAACGGCTGAGCTTACTTGACCGTGGTTGGGTGGTTGCGTTTGCGGATGTCAGGTATTTTCATTTGTGAAACAATGAATGTATACATTTTTGTTTTGTTCTAGATATACTAGGGATGAACACATGAACCCTAACATGACCCATATATTAATTCTTGTTGTCAAACTTGATCCTAACATAATCTAACCAACTGTTGTAAGGCTGAGTTGATGTGCCATGGTGACTGTTTTATATCTTCTTCAGAGTTGGTTCTGTGATCCATTATGGCACAAAAATGGCAGGGGATTGCACAAATTAAACTCCATAAACGATTTTATCTCATGCGAAAGTATCTTATAAATGAAGGTTATGTTCACAAAGACCAACTTGGTGCAATCGGGCATAGTGCTGGCGGTCTTCTTGTTGCTGCGCCGCCATCAATATGCATCCAGATTTATGCAAAGCTGCTATTTCGAAGGTAAATTTCTAAGCTCAGAATTTGATCGTATAGCTGATTTTTTTTAAGGAAACCTCGAAAGTAGCCATCTTTTAAGCGTGCTATACATTATATCATGTGATAATAATTTCACGCACATAGCCATGAGATACGCGAATTTTTGGTTGTGCATCTACTTTTACTCGCCAAAACTCTTCATTATATATGCTAATAATAACATTATGCATAAATAATAATAAATTCATGCACAAATCTGTACATGCTAACATGTTGTGTGTCAAAGAGTTGCGTACCTCATCGCTAAATCAGTGATTTGTTTCTGACATGGCTAGCATAAATCTAATGACTTTTAAAGAAAAAAAATGAAATATACTCAACAGGCCATTTCTTGATATCTGCAATACATTATTGGATCCAAGCCTACCATTAACAATATTAGACTTTTGCTATAATAGTATTTAAAATGTTCATATCTTGGAAATGGTGCAAGCAAATCTGTTAAGAATATTAATGAGAAGATATATGAAGCTATAGTTGTCATGGATCCAATTCTGCAGATCAAATGGATTAGGCTTGGACAAGACATAGTAAAGGTAGTTATCCTGTTAATTGTTTAAAAAAAACGGGTGAGGCGTACGCCTCGAGGTGCGCCTCGCAGCAACTCTATGAAATCGAGTCTGAGGTGAGCCTCATGGGGTTCAGATTGTAAATTCGCCTCTAAGGGTTGAGGCGGCTAAGAAAATGTGCGCCTCGGGTGGTTTAGGATATTTTTTTGGTGTTTAGACTTTTTGGGTCAGTTATTTTATTTTTGATGTGTGTTTTTGATGTTTTAGATTTTTCTAGGTCAAGTATTTTTATTTTTTATAGACACATAATTTTTATATTTATTTTTTGACTGCCCTCGAGCTTACGCCTTGGTTCGCCTCGATGCTTACACCTCATGAGGCGAAGAGAAAACGCCTCGAGGCTCATTTCCGTTCTTTTAAACTTTGATCCTGTTTTGAAGTTGATCTATCATCTATCTTAGATGGTGCTTATTACTATGTATTATGTAAATTGATGGTAATATATGTTTCTATTTTTACTATCCAGGGACCAATGATGTTCTGTTTTTGTTAGTGAAGTTTAAATGGACATAGGATAGTTTGATTCCAGAATAGTGTAGGTTATGGATAAATTTATGTTGTTATAAGCCAAAGGCGCATAGGCTGAGCTTGGATCTCAAGGCATAAGCGCTTAAAAGGCGAGGGCTTTTAGTTTCAGTTTGTTTCACTATGCATCCACTTTGGTCGTTATATCTTTAAATTGCATCCCGTTTTGTTATCTAGAGGTTGAAGTCATTTTGTTGGATTTAACATGCTACGTGTTTGTCGATATTCTTCAATCAGTATGTATGCCTTGATTATTCATGCGGTTTATATTACCACCATTTATGTTACTGAATCATGTTTGGGTGTTGGTACCAATTTGTAGATGGTCGTTCTTGGCAGTGGATGTCGATTTCATGTTGTTGGTAGTGACTGGAGGCTACTAACTTGACTTTGGGGTTTAGACTTACATGTTAATGTCAATCAACACGTGTCAAGTCAGGTCAAACCAGTAAAATTTTGGTCAACAATAGTCAATGGGCTAAATCTGGTTAACCTGAGTCAGAGGTGGTCAAATGATCTAACGGAAAGGTTGGTAACCACGCACGCTTAACACTATATGTGAAGAAGTACCAGAAAGATATCTACTTATGTTTGAGTTGTTCACTTCACAATCCATTCTTTAGGGAAAAATTATATGGAACCATGTTCGTTTGTGGGTTCGGTTTTGTGTTCGTGTCGGTTATGAGGCACTCTGTAAATTGAAACTGGATGGCTCAGGTCGTAGAGTGGTGGTCCTGGCAGGTTTGTCTACCAAAAAACCATTAGGGTTGTATGATCCAGCTTGTGATAAGGATTCATGTGGGTCCGTTTTGTTGTTGAATTATCAGGCGCAAGTAAGTCCTTTTATTTTATTATTTTTTATGGGTTGTTAAATTATTGATTGCAGTATTTGTGAATTTTATGTTAGGTCATTGATGCGATTGAGATGGTTCGTTTTCTCGATACAAACTTTGATTTAGAATCTTGAAACTTGACCCCAAAGCTGATCTCGGTCAGTTTTGTTTTAATTTTTGAGTTTTAATCATGTTAACTAAGTACGTATCGTGTATTTAAAGAAGAAATCCTGTACAAGGTGATTTATACAGGGCTGTTGCTCACTGTAACAATTTTAGACTTATTTAAAAAATAACATGGCTGATTATCAATTTTAAACTCCTTTAAAAAATGGAATGGACTTAGGACTTTAATTAACTGGAACATATTTGTCTTTATTTATAAAATCGTAATTGTCATATGTCATCACTAGATACGAGGGAATGACAACCCTTTTTAGTTGACCTTAGTCATTAGTCCTGATGTCCCAAAAATATGCAAACTGAAAAGGAAAAACACGTGGCTAAGTTAACTGTTTATGGTTGTCCAGTGATTTAATAGACTTTTTACCGTTTTTGCCGAATATTTTACGTGATTATTTAGTGATAATTTTATCATGTTTGATATTGGGGTCAATAATATGGTTGGAAAAGGTTGTGCTTGTCAGTGCACACGGACACCTGTAGACTTGAAGGGGGCTTTTGTTGGGCAATTGAGCTAAGCACTAATTTTAGATTTGATTCCAAAAATTGTAATTATCATGTTTGCCGACGCCTTCAAAATCCTTTTTAATATGAATTACTTGCTGCTGTTTTTTTCAGTGGAATTGTACTTATGGAAGTAATGTAATTTTTAGATTAAATAGTGTTTTTAGATTGTATAATGTTATATCTTAATATGTTGTCCATTGCGCCTTAGGGTGTAGCTTAGAGTTGTATATATCCCATTAAAGCTGCATAGTGTAAATATAAAATCAATACATAATAGAAAACACTTTTCTTTGTTATTCCTCGCCGCTGTCTGCGCCTCACACTTTTTTAAACTAGGCTACTGATATGGGGTTGTTTTTTGCAGGATACCGAGGAACTCGAAGATGATGGAATTCAACTTGAACCTTTCAATCTTGAACAGGAAGGGAAAGGTTATTTTGACCGGACAGGAAATTATGCCAATATGTTACTTATGACATCAAGGTACAATATTTGATTAATCAAGTAAAAAGGCTATTTACATTACTGTTGTATCATTCTAAAGTCTTAAGTGGATTATTGTTTTTATGTCAATTCTTTTGTTCATACTAAATTCTTTGTGAATTCATATAATAGTTGTATTAGCGAGTTGTTTTAAAAATAATTTACGTGACATCTGTCGTGTATTGTATCCGCAGCAACGCGCAGGGCCTTCCTACTAGTCCATATATAATCATCAACAGCATGACCATCAGCAACAAATTACATCTTAGTACCAACTAAGTCTTGCATTGTTGTTACAATGGGTGCTGGCAAGACTTTGCTACACATGATATATACAAACAAAAGTTAGAAGAAATGTCTAATTCAATAGCTAAAGGCTAAAGCAACAATAGACTCCAAGCTCATATGCTTAGCAGCATCCTTTGTTTTGACTTTTTGTGATGACTTGATATCAGCCAAGATATTTTTGGCCACTAATTCATCTTCCCCTACAACTCTTTATATCATTGTTTAAATCCCAAGCAACTCCCTCTCAAGAATTGGTAAGATTGGTAAATAGAATGAATTAGTTCATTACACCTAGTTGCAAAAGGCAAAAAAACGTTGAAATTAGAAGTCAAATTACCCTAAATCCTTAATAGCTAGAGTTTGTGTGAAATATCCTCTATTGGTAGTTACATATAACATCTAGAGAAGTTTTTTTTTTGCAATGAGGCATGGTTCATCCGGGGGGAAAGAGGTATCAAGAGCCGTATTTGAGAACAACCCTATATTTGATTGTCGACATCCGTTGCCCAAGCCCTTCAATGGGCATGACAGTAAAAAAAAATCTTGAGCATGGGCCCCCTGAAGACACGCAAGCACTGCATTTTGTCGCGGGGTCATATCAAATTGCCCCTCCATAGTCTGCATGTGTTTACCATAAAGAGCACATCGCCAAAGTTTGTTAAGTTTCTTGGGGAGGTCTCCTTATCGGTGTAACCGCCTAGATCAAGGTCCGGAAGAGCTGTTTTAAATACTACCAAGTGCGAGGGTGTAGTCAAAGTCCACCCTCACCACACCCATCAGTTTGCAGGATGTGGTCCTGCAATCCCCACGACCGGACCCGGGACGCTACAAAGGAATAATTTGACACATCCTTTGCCGAATAAAGCCCTAACCCCCATATCGCATAGGCAAGGATGCTAACCTCTACTGGGGTCCCCAAAATGCGCCCCTCAACAATATTTTCAATTGTCCCCTGCATGCCTCATCGAAGATGGACACGACCCCATCTACGTGCTCTGGCTGACATGTTCGAAAGACCGAACACTAATTTAACAACCCCATGCATGAACACAGTAAGAGAAACTCACCTTAGGCGTCCCTTAATACATTATCCTTTCACAAAGTTAACGGGTGGTTTTAAATTTTAAAAGTGACCTATACCGTTTAAATCTCAATATCAACCAAATTATTCTTATCCATTATAAAAAAATATATATTATTAATGCTTACTTAAGATATGATTTAATTGTTTTGTTCCACCAACTAAAACCATTTGTCCATTGGATTTGTGTTGAAAGCCTTCCAACAAATCATAACAAATCTTCAAAGCAAAGTTTAGATAATCATAAACGTACACAAGTGCACCATCATTTTAAGTTCTATAGCTTTAAAGATATAATGAACGATACTTTAACATTTTTAACAAGTCTACAATGTTATTATCCGTTTTGGTATTTATAGCCATTAGAATTCGTTATGGGAAGGCTTCAAGAGCATCAATGATTCCTTGTGAAAAAATAAAATGCATTTGGCATCAAGTACATGACATTCAAGTAAGCTAAATATATAAAAAAAAATGAACTTAATCAAAGGTTTACTTAATTAAATGTTTACAGATATTTAAATATCTAAAAGGTCTCTTCAAATACTAGAAAAATGAAATCTTGTAAACAAAACTATTAGATATTAAGCAAAAATAAATTAAAGTTTTATCATATTTATTTTAATACAGTCTCAAATTCATTACATCTATTTCTTAGATATAATGATGAATTAGGTTGCCTTAAGCAAAGTAAACTCGTAGACTCGTTTTTAAAACTTAATAGTAGGTATAATGACATAGTGAAGCTTGTTATGGTATAATTAAAAGTAGGTTGTGGATTGTGACTTCAACACAAGCATGAGACCCATGTGTTGTGTGAGTTGTAAACTCGGATCGTTTTGGTACACTCGTACTATAGCAAACAAAAGAGAGAACCCAAAGATACAGTCTTTGATATCTAAAACGTGTTAATTTTAAGGTTTTTTCGTGTTAGTTAACTTTGTGACAATATTAAAAGAATGTATTTTTACTAATAAAAAACTTAAAATAAATACATTGTTAGTCAGGGGCGATGTAGATAACAAGCAGGGGTTGCGGATGTTGCGGCTCAACTTCGCGTGCATAGTGGAAAATTTGATTTTTTTTACGAAATTTGGAAAACGTTACTACTAAAATGAAAAAAATGAAAAACGTTACTACTGTAAAATGTTTCTAAATCCGCCACTGATTGTAGTTTGTATTTTTGTGTAACAATTATATTAACATAGATGGTCAAGTAGCATTGTTTTATGCATAATTTTAAATTATTAGTGTAACGTACAAAAAATATAATGTTGTGAACATGATAATCAAAATAACTTAACGAAAAGAATTCTTAAAAATCGCGATACACATAGTAATAATAAGAAAGAAGAAATATACATTAATCCTGCACAACCGTTTTTTTTAAAAAAAGAGTTAATTGCCAATTTAGTCCCTGAGGTTTGTCAAAAATTGTCACTTTCATCTAAATGTTTTTTTTCTCATCTGTGTCCATGTGGTTTTCATTTTTTGTCATTTTAGTCAACTCCCCTAACTCAGTTAACAAAACCCAGTTAGTTCAGGGGCATTTTTGTTTATACACACCAAACGTTTTTCTTTTACCATTTTCATCCAAAAAATATTTAATTATAAAAAAATAATAGAAAACATAAACAAAAAAGTATACCCACTGCTACACCCAGCCCACCACCACCTCCACCAACCGGATGGTTAAAGTGGGTTTGGGTTTCCACAGATGGTTATAGAGGGTTCTGGTTAGCGACTGATTATAACTACACCGGAGCTAAGCCGGTTATTGAAAAAGAGGAGAAAGGTTACCGTGAAAGAAGGGGGTTACCGGTCATGTTATCGGAAGGAAAGGAACTTACCTGAGAGGAGGTCACCGGAGAAGGACCAGCGTCGGTACCGTTCATCAGACCGGTGACATTCTGGTGATGGCTCTCGACAACACACACAAGTGTGTGTGTGTGTGTGTGTTCGTCTGATGTGCAGAGGAGGAGACAAGATGGAGCGGTTTTTATAGGGAGGAAAGATAAGGTGGTGTTTGGGAACAAGGATAACAGCAAGGATAAAAGGGTGTTTGGTGACGGGTATTAAGCTGTACAAGAAAAAAAAATTGGTTTTAGATGAAAATGACAAAAAAAATACATATGTAAAATTACCAAAATACCCCTGACTAACTGACTTTTTTTATCGGAGTTAGAGGTTTGGACTAAAATGACAAAAAAATGGAAACCACATGGACACAAATGAGAAAAAAGAAACATTTAAATGAAAGTGACAATTTTTAACAAACCTCAGGGACTAAATTGATAATCTAACTCTATAAAAAATGAAATACAACAACCAAAAGAAAAACCCTGAAAATATATATGGTCATTGTATACCAACAACGTGTTTAGTTTTCATACCAATTTAATCCATGTGTTTTACACAAGTTCAAAAATACTAAAATAATCCATGTGTTTTACACAAAATTACTCGTTTGGTCATTTAAGCTCAAAAATGACGGCCCCAGTTTTTATATTTGTTGCATGTTGCGCCTTTGAATTGGAATGGGCATTAAAATAGATTGTTAAAGCCCATCATGTGCGACATACATGAAGGTATTTTTGGTCATATTCACTATTTCTAACTCCTTTAACTACTCATCATCAATGTCAACCATAGATTACAACCGTACATTGCATGTTTAACCATCGTTTGATAACTTGTCTACCATAACTTCTTGACTGCCACAACTCAAAGTCTCAAATATATGTGTTGAATTATATTGTTTGTTATATTATATTTTACTAGCATAAAAACATATACCTATACGGTATTCATACCTAAACATGCATACATGCAAATCATGAGTAAGTGAATTTATATTGAAAAAAGAGGGCATGGAAGGAAAAAAATTGTACGTGAAAGTGAAGGCAGTGGCTTGTTAGTCTGTAACGTGGGACCAGAGCGAGGATCTCTAGGTGGCGTTCGGAAGCAATTGATTTGTGGTTTGTTTGGGGGAGGGGGGGGGGGGGGGGTCGAAAAGTTGAAGGAAATGACCTATGTATGATGTACATGAGGGATCTTAACACCTATTACAAACAATCGTTTAACACGTTTAGAAAATATGGACCGCTAACTTATTTTTGAACTTTAAGGATCAAAGTTCAAACTATTTCATATAAACACAAATTTTATTAGGGAAACATTTGATAATTTCATCATATACATCACACACACATATGTGTAAGCTTCTAACAAAGTTTTTGCAATGACACACACACACAACTGAATATTGAAGGTGTAAGATTGACATAACTATCGTTACTGCGTCTAACTCCTATCATATTCATCATATCTCGTATAATTTTTTTAAACGTGCACCCTTTGTCTTCCTTTCAGTTGCGAAACTAGACACCAAGAGTCTTACTGTCACACAAATAAAAAAAAATACAAATACAGACTTATATAAGTTTTATGCTCCCTATAAAGTATAAACTACTACATTCTTTTTGTTGGTAGAGTCCCCGATAAGCGTTCTGTACGCACCCCAAGCATTTTATTCCCCTCCACAATATTTCCAGCGTATTTTAAGCCCCATATTCGGAATTAAGTAACTATTATAATAATAATATTAATTAACTAATTAAATCAATTGGTGTTCTTATGTACTCTACCCCTACACTTTTATTTAGTTACACTTTGACTTTAAAACTTCTACGGTATTTGGAAGATAGGAAAAAAAGTTGATGGGAACAATTAAACAATTTGCACTCTAAAAAGTACCTTTTAGATATATACATAAAAAGTAATACTTTTTGGTCATTTTCAAGTTGCAGCCTAGGAGGATAATACTTGATTATTACATTGTAACTATTATTTATTACATTGTAACTATTATTTACTTGATTGTTACACTTTTACTAGATGAGCTTGTTTTCCACATTTATTTTGTGTTGATGTTGAATATCTCTTATTTTTTTTACACATTTATTATACATGTCATCTAAACTATAGTGTCTACAAATGAGATCTGGAATATTTGTAATAATAAAGATAAGAGAAAATATATGTTAATTAAGGTTGGTATAGTTTATAATCATAAGATAATGTGCGAACAAGTTCCTCAACTTCTTTCATGCAGATGGTTTCTTGGCTCTGTTAACAGTGGACTTCTCCAATGCTTTCAACACGGTTTGACCACACGGCCTTTCTCCAAGAGGTCAACCAGCGTTGTTTGTCTATCTATCGATGGGTCCAGTTCTTTTACGCCCAGCCTGCTAGGTTATATGTTGGTAGCGATTGTATTGGGGCTACTACCGAAGTGCAACAAGGAGATCCTTTGAGCCCCCTTCTCTTTGCTCTTGCCTTACACCCTTTTATTCTTCGAATTCAGGAACATTGTACCCTTCCATTTCATGCTTGGTAATTGGATGATAGGACGATTATAGGCAATGCATCTGAGGTTGCTAAGGCTTTAGACATCATCAACAAGGAGGGGCGTCTATGGGGCTTCATCTCAATATTAAGAAAACGGGGGTCTTTTGGCCGACATGTGATGGGCTGAAAATTCAGGACGGACTTTTCCCAAGAGGGATTGGTAGACCAGAAGGGGGGTTAAGCTCCTTGGTGGGGCTGTTAGCCGAGATCCTAACTTTATTATGGGGTTGGCAGGGCGGCGGGCCTTGGGTACGGTTGACCTTATGAAACTCTTGCCATGCCTTATGGATCCCCAAAGTGAACTCCTCCTACTTAGGTCATGCATGGGGTTGCTAAGTTACTTTTTGGGTTGCGGACTTGTCAACCCCATTTTATGATGGATGCGGTATCTCGTTTTGATGATGGCCTCCAGAAGGCTATAGAAGACATATTTATGTGCGGCGGCCCCTTTTTCAGAGACCTACAGTGGCGATTGGCATCCCTGCCGATGCGTCTAGGTGGTTTGGCCCTTCTTTCAGCTCGAGATGTTAGGGTTTGGGAAAGTGGAGATGGGTGTTGGTGGTTTGGGGAGGTGGTGGTCTGTGGAGGTGATGAGTGAGGAAGGCGAAGTGTGGAAGAAGTGGGTGGGGAACACATAATTTTTAATTAATTTAATTATGTTTTTTTTAATAATAAGGGTAGTTTAGTAATTTTACACCCACTTAACTGGATAATCTAACCTCCGTTAACTATAGGGACTATCCGAGTTAAGAAACACCAAAAGTTGAGGACTACATATGTAAGTTTTAAAAGTTGGGGACTAAAGGTGAAATCTGAGCAAACCACAGGGACAAATACGTTATAATCAACAACAACAACCATGCCCGGTAAAATTCTACAAATAGTGTAACTATTGGTAAGATCTGGGAAGGGTGAGATGTAGACAGACCTTACCTCTATTCCTAAGAAAAGAGAGGTTGCATCTAAAGAGACCCCCAGCTCTATAGCTCACAACAAATAAACACAAGAATAGGAGATATACTCAACCAGTATCATAGAGATGGTGGAGATAATACGTGGTAGAGATGGAAAATATATACAACTAAAAACAACTATAAGCACAAGAGACCGTCATATGTAAAAGTCCAGCAAAAAGTGTGGGTGAGTTGAATTTCCTATGAGACATCTAAAAACACATATGAACATATCCTAATAGTCTTTAACCTTAATCCTAAGTCTCCACAAGCTCCTATCCTGGACCATGTCCCTAGAGACTCTAGCAAATATTTCCCAATCCTCTGGTCCCAAGTCAACTTGGGCCTGCCTCTACCTCTTCTCCCCTCCACAGTAATGCTTTCCACAGCTTTAACTGGCTCTGACATCTGCCTCCTATTCACATGCCCAAACCACCTTTATCTCCTTTCCTTTATCTTATTCGATATACTAGCAACTCCCATACTTTCTCTAGGAACCTCATTTCTTATCCTGACTAGCCTTGTGTGCCTACATATCCACCTCAGCATTCTCCTCTCTGCTACATTCATCTTGTGTGCATGAGTTTTCTTGATGGCCCAACAATTCGTCCCATATAACATAGCAGGTCTAATTGTTACCTTATAAAATTTTCCCTTTAATTTAACAGAGAACCTCCTATCATATAATAACCTATTGGTTGCTCTCCACTTACACCATACAGATTGGATGCGGTGGACTACATCACTATCTATCTCCCCATCCCTTTGTACAAATGATCCTAAATACATGAACTTAGTTACCTGCAGCACCACTTGACCCTCAAGGGTGATCTGAGAGTCCTTATCATTTCTTGCGTCGCTGAAGTCACAATGCAAATACTTGGTTTTAGATCGACTAGTCATTAAACTTTTGCCTTCTAAAGCTGCTTGCCATTCCTCTAACCTCTCATTTAGACTTTGTTTACTCTCTGTAACCAACACAATATCATTTGCAAGCAACAAGCACCATGGAACCGTCTCTTGAATCAACTTTGACAACTCATCCAGGACAACTGCAAATAGGAAAGGGCTCAAAGCAGACCCTTGGTGTAGTTCTACCCCCACAGGGAAAAAATCAGTATCCCCTACTGGTGACCGAATGCTAGCCTGAGTCCTAACATACATATCCCTAAATATTAAGTCTAAATACTTTTGAGGAACCCTTCTACTCTCTAAAGTGTCCCAAATCAGTCTACGTGGCACACTGCTTAATAGCCATGAGATGATCATCTTAGGGTGATCATTTTGTCGACGGATGCTCCTATTACAATTGTAGTCTTTGAAGGATGAGAACTAACTATGTGGCATCTACACCGAGCATTCATGTATTGTATACGTCATTAGTCTGATCCTTTGTAGAAACTATCCGTAATAACGAACTTGCAAAATGAATCTGTTTATCACGCCTTTTCTAGGTCAATGAACACCATATGTAGATCCCGCTTTTTCTCTCTATATTTTTCCATCAATCTCATTAGAATATGTATTGCTTCTGTAGTTGACCTCCTTGTCATAAACCAAATTGGTTTACCTTAATTTGTTTTCTAAATCTAATCTCAATCACCCTCTCCCATAATTTCATGGCGTGTCCTAACAACTAAATCCCCATAGAGTTTCCACAACATTGAGCGTCTCATTTATTCTTACATAAAAGCACTAAAATTCGTTATAATCAGATATATCAAATCTCAAATAATCCAAAATCATGAATATTTACACATATATTTTTGTTTTGTTTTTATAGTTTATACCTAAGGGTGACCTATGGGTTGTGTTCGCGGATCTAACTTGACCTGAACCCAAAGTTTTTACACAAACCCAAACACGATCCAACTCAAAAATTGTGTTAGACATATCAACCTGAACATGACCCTTTTTACCCGAAATTTTCTAATTTTTTCGCATATATTATTATTTCAAAATTAAAAGTTTACAACAAAATACAAATATATATTAAAAATTATATTTTTATTATCAAATCTTATGTCAAACTTTTTTAAAGTTAGAACTATAACATAAAATACCTCACAAAAAAAGTAAAATCTAATATAAACGAGTCAAACCCAACCCGTTAAGCTAAACGAGTTGACAGATTAAACCTGAAACTGATCCAAACCTATTTAAATCAAACCAAAATCTGCAAATTTCACGTTAGATTTCCTATCACAGGGCGTGCTAGAAAATTGACACACCTATTTATACAACCCATTAACAATTTGATGCATGTTGTATGTCTTTAAAGCTATTTAATTTAATGAATTTATTATAGGAGTATAAAATTAAAATACTTATAGTTAAACTTAAAAGTAAAAATAGTATAGGATATTAATTTGCAAGAAAAGAAACATATAAGGACCAAAACTAAACATACACCTCACACCACCGAGTCGTCGTCATTTCTCTGTCTTCTTCGTTCACATTCATTTCAACACCCCCACTACCTCCCCTCTTTCTTTCTCTCTCTACATTCTCTCTCTAAAACCATTTTCTGTCTGAATCTTGACCAATTTAGTTTAGATTAACCTCCAATTCCTTATGTGAACCTTCAATTAATTGGAATCTTTTTTAAAACAAGAACAAAATGCCATTCAGTAGGTACCAGATAAGAAACGAGTTCAGCTTAGCTGATCCAGAGCTATACAAAGCAGCAGATAAAGATGACCCAGAAGCTTTGCTTGAAGGGGTTGCTATGGCTGGTCTTGTTGGTGTTCTCCGTCAGCTTGGTGACCTTGCTGAGTTAGTACTTTGTTCTTGATTTAGTTATTGAATTGTAGTTATTATTGTTAAGATTTTTTTAAAGATTAGTGTTCTTGGAAATGGGGTTTTTAAAGGGTGTGCAAAAGTTGATTAAAGTTTATTGCTTGATGTTGTTTGATTAGATTAATATTAAGCTTATGTGTTGGTTTAGTTCTTGATTTATAGTTATGATTGTGAGGATTTTAGGAGATTAAGGTTCTTGGAAATGGGATTTTTAAAGGGTGTGCAAAAGTTGATTAAAGTTTTGTGCTTGATGTTGTTTGATTAGATTAATATTAAGCTTATTTGTTGGTTTAGTTCTTGATTTATAGTTATGATTGTGAAGATTTTTAGGACATTAGTGTTCTTGGAAATGGGTTTTTAAAGGGTGTACAAAAGTTGATTAAAGTTTATTGCTTGATGTTGTTTGATTAGATTAATATTAAGCTTATGTGTTGGTTTAATTCTTGATTTATAGTTATGATTGTGAAGAATTTTAGTAGATTAGTGTTCTTGGAGATGGGTTTTATAAAGGGTGTACAAAAGTTGATTAAAGTTTATTGCTTGATGTTGTTTGATTAGGTTAATATTAAGCTTATGTGTTGGTTTAATTCTTGATTTATAGTTATGAATGTGAAGAATTTTAGTAGATTAATGTTCTTGGAAATGGGATTTTTAAGGGATGTACAAAAGTTGATTAAAGTTTTGTGCTTGATGTTTTTTGATTGTTTTAATGTTAAGGCTATGTATTGGGTTAATCCTTGAATTACAGTTATGATTGTGAAGATTTTTAGGAGATTAGTGTTCTTGTAGATGGAATTTTTATGGGATGTACAAAAGTTGATTAAAGTTTTGTGCTTGATGTTGTTTGATTAGATTAGTATTAAGCTTATGTGTTGGTTTATTCTTGATTTATAGTTATGATTGTGAAGAATTTTAGTAGATTAATGTTTTTGGTAATGGGATTTTTAAGGGATGTACAAAAGTTGATTAAAGTTTTGTGCTTGATGTTGTTTGATTATTTTAATGGTTTTACAAATTAAAATGTTTTGTGTGTTTATCTGATCTCAAATTTTAAGCTTCTGTATAGGTTTAATTCCTGAATTGGAATTATGATTGTGAAGAACTTTAGGAGATTAATGTTCTTGGAAATGGGATTTTTAGGGAATTTAGAAAAGTTTATTAATTTGTTGTATTTGGATGTTGTTTGATTATTTTAATGGTTTTAGAAATTAAAATGTTATGTTTTTTTAAGGTTATAATGGAGTATAAATTTAAGGGAATGATTATTATACTTCTTGACTTGGTTTATAATATATGGGTGGTTATGGTTAGGTAGGTGTAGGATTACCTCATCATATATTATCAAGCTGAACAAACTTTTGATTCTATTCCACTGAAGTTGATGGTGTGTAGCTTTCATTGCTCAACTTCATGTATTGTAACTGTCAACTGACTTAGTTATGAATCTTTCCACGTTTATCGGTTGTTACTAGATTTGGTCACATGCGATGGGATCTTGAATTGATTCTTTCTCACGCGTGGTTCTAGATATCTAATTACATTTGTGTGTCGAGAAAAAAGGTTGAAAAGTATGGACCTATGGATATCATACTAGAAAAATATTTTATAGACATTACAAACAAACAATCATACCCGGTAAAGTCCCGCATTCCCACTCATAGGGTAATGGTTGGGGGGGGGGGGGGGGGGGGGGCTTTGTCAATCCTGGAAGATAGAGAGGCTGCACCTGCTGAGACCCTCGGCTCGAAAAACTTATACTTGACGAGTAAAGTATAGTATAGTATTTAGATAGCATTAAAGTATGGCATAGGGAATCAAAACATCATCTTGTGATAGAAGCAGCGTTTTCTTTACGCTATGATTCTTGGGATAGAACTTCATCTTGTGATGCATGCGACATGATATCACTTTAACAAAAGGTTAAATTCAATTATGAAGGTTTGCAGCAGAGATTTTCCATGGTTTGCATGAAGAAGTGATGGCAACTGCTGCTAGAGGCCATGGTTTACTGACACGTGTTCAGCAGGTTGAGTCAGATCTTCCCATAATTGAAAGGGCGTTTCTTTCGCAAACAGGCCATTCAGCATTTTTCTCCAGTCCAGGTTAGAATTTCGTTCCTAAAGTAATCATTTCTTTGAAGCTATATGTATTGTGCTAAAGTGCTAAACTAACCTGAATCTATCATCAAATAAGACCCATAGTTACATCTTCGACAATTACTAGTGATGCAATCATGGAATAATATCTGTATGGCTTTTCAATGTGATTTGATGTAGTAATGTAGTATCTATTGATGTCACAGGTATTAGTTGGCATCCTAATATGCAAACGGAGCAAAATCTTATCACCAAGGGAGACTTGCCTCGGTTGTCATGGACTCTTATGAAGAATCTCGTGGTCCACCTCGGCTATTTCTGCTAGACAAGTATGAATTTATATGACTATTTAAATATAGTCTCATTATTGTACACACACCTTTCTTTAAATGTAATTTATTCTTTTTTATCCCTAATAACCCGATTATTAGGGTAGGATTTGCAATTCAAAAGGGGGTTGCGGCGCAGCTTGTTGCCCGTTTACCTGCCATCCTCTTGTAATTTGTTTCGGTATGCTCAATTATAAACACGTTATGTGGCTTTTAAAAGGTTTGATGTTGCTGGTGCTGGGGCATGCTTAAAACGTTACACCGATCCATCATTTTATAAAGTTGAAGTTCCATCATATGGAATGATGAATGCAGAAGCTCAAAGGGACAAAAAGATCCGTAAGACAAAGGTTAGTTTGTTGAACTTAGTTAATACGTATATTATTTTCTACTTTAGTAATCTATGTGATTCTTTATTACGTGCATGGTTTAAGAAAACGGGTGAGGCGTACGCCTCGAGGCGAAACTCTATGAAAACGAGTCTGAGGCGCGCCTCATGGAGTTCAGATTGTACATACGCCTCTAAGGGATGAGGCGCTAAGAAAATGTGCGCCTCAGGTGCGCCTCGGGTGGTTTAGGGTGTTTTTTTATGTGTTTTAGACTTTTTGGGTCAAGTATTTTATTTTTGATTTGTGTTTTTGATGTTTTAGATTTTTCTAGGTCAAGTATTTTATTTTTTTATAGACACATAATTTTTATATTTATTTTTTGACTACGCCTCGAGCTTACGCCTTGGTTCGCCTCGAGGCTTACGCCTCATGAGGCGAAGGGAAAACGCCTCGAGGCTCGTTTCCGTTCTTTTAAACTTTGAGTACGTGTGTGCCAAATCTGTGGATTGTCGTCTTGTAATTTTAGGAATCTTTTTGACTCCGCGTCAAATATCGAAAATAACTTTCAGATTGAACTTTTTATTTGATCTACCTTTTAACAGCACTAACTATCACCATTATTTGTATTTCAAAATTATATCGCTTAACAGAAGAAGGGATCACGGTGGAAAAACGGGGATACTCCTGAGGTGTTCCAGGCATCACATGTCAAGTAAGTTTCCTTGTTCAGTGGTTATTTTCTTTATTTTATTTTTTACTTATTAAATGACACATTGACACTGCATAAAGTGTTGATGTTGCAAAATGAGCGGGCAGGGTAACATAAACCAAATCAACCCGTTCATAATAAACAAATGGTTCGAAATTGTCACGTGTAACTTATTATATTTGTAATAACGCAGACTCCATCAACTACTCCTTGAGGAGCGTGTGCAAAACGGTGCAAGTGAACCCACACGTCGTGTGAAAATAAAGAAGCGGGAAATTAAATTTCCATTCGATACAGAAACTGGTAAAGGATACATGGAGAAATTCTTAAGTTCTCCACCGGAGGATAAACTTGTTCATGAGGTTAAAATGGTAACTTCGCCGTTACATTTGCCTACCAGAAGTTCTGAAGGAGCGGAGATTGAAACGCTCGAGGATAAAATGGTAAATTCACCCTTAGACGACATTGAAGAAAAACACATATCTGTAGTTGAGGAAAACAAAGATGGTATGGAAGATGTTTACCAATCGGATGACGTGGCAAGTGAGACGGACAATTATATGGACGCCCTTGCCACCATGGAATCCGAAGTTGAAACAGACGTCGAATTTAGAGCTGCCAACGCTGATCCAATCATAAAGCAAGAAACTTTTTCTGATTCGAATCTTGAAAAGCTTCAAAAAGAGCAAGTTTCGGATTCTCAATCTGCGTCAGATGATGTAAGCAGTCCAATGAAGAGCAAAGTTACAACCCTTTCTGATTCCGATTCCAATTCCGATTCTACCACGACTTCACCTAATAATATGTCGCCACGTGTCAACTCTCCTCATGCATATGCAAGTACAGAAATCCCGTTTCATCCGCGAGCTTTATCGACCCAAGTCTCTGATAATTGCATTGAGGCAAGTGATGATGCCGATTTGCTCGTGGATCAAGATACATTAAAAGAAAGTAATTCCAAAGAATCGGATTTGAGTGAAATGTCTTCAAGCAATTATGTTGATGTTAATATTCCCACAAAAGACGGAGAAATTGAAATTGACCCGGAAAACACTATAGCTTCTATTACTAATGAGGATCATGGTTCCGGTTCCGGTTCTACCCATGTAAATTCACATGTGGAAGAGCAATCTTTTGATCCTTCTTCGGACCAACTTGACATTTGTGAAGATGATGTTCTTGTGAGTAAATCTGATCCAGCAGAAGCGACGGCTTCATATTCTAATGAAGATGAAACCGGAGATAAAGAAACGTCATCCGTTGACTCCGAAAATGAAAATGCAAAAGTTTCGGTTTGTGATCCTGATGATGGTAAAAATGGAGATAATCATGTTATTCCCGAGGGCGAAAAAGAATTGGATCTTTCGGCTACTGAGGAATATGAAAGTAATGAAATTAAGGATCTTTCGGCTACTGAGGAAGCAGGTCAAAACATACTGGTCGTAGATGGTTTGGGTAATGTTCATAATTCTGATGAATCTGTTGAAAAGGAGTCGGTTATTTCTCCGGAATTAGATTCCATTCCTTCCGCACATTACGATCACAACAATGGGAGTGAAAATGATATTGATGAATCATCTACAAATTTGATCGAATCTGATGAAAAGAAGGAAGCGGTTGTTTATCCAGAATTGAATTCCACACCTTCTGCGTCGAATGATCAGTCAAGCAATCAAATTAGTGATAACATCGGTGACGGGCATGGAAATGAAGTCGATAACATGGAAAGGGAATCACTTGAATCATTTATTTCTCTGGAACCAGATTCTGCGTATAATGATCACCCAATCATCCAATCTCTTGACAGCGTTCATAAAAACGGAGACGAAAATGATGCCGATAATCCGGAGAAGGAATCAGTTAAAAAGAAGGAATTAAGCGAAGAATCGGTTATTTCTACGGGATCAGATTCTATTCCTTCTGCATCTGATGATCACGCAAACATACAGTTTCTTGATGGCATGCATAACAACGGGAATGAAACCGACGGCGATAACCTAGAGAAGGAATCGATTGAATCTGGTGAAAAGAAGGAATTGAGTGAGGAACCCGAACCAATCATTTCTCCGGAATCAGATTCCGTTCCTTCTGCATATCAAGATCACACAAACATACAGCTTCTTGATAGCATTTATAACGGAAATGAAAATGATAATGATAACGATAACCCATCTACAGGATCGCATGAATCTGGTGAAAAGAAGGAATCAAGTGAGGAATCGGTTATTGTTCCGGAATTAGATTCCATTCCTTCCGGAATCGATCATTCCAACATTCAAGTTGTTTCACCAGATGCTGACATTCAATCAAATACCGACTTTCTTGACCATGGACCCGATTCGGCAGAGTCAGCAGAAGCCCAAGAATTTAAATCTTTATCCGTTGACCAAGATCGTCAAACCAACGCTGTTTCTATAGAAGACAACACTGATCAACTGGAAACACTGGAGTCTCATAACCATGTAAATCCGGATCCTGTAGAACCGCCGATGGTGGATTTATTGCTTCCAACATTAGCTCCAATTAACATGGAAGAGCCGCCGCCACTGCCGCCACTGCCACCTATGCATTGGATGATGGGAAGGTCTCAGAATCCTTCTTTTATGTCAATCCCAGGTGGCGGTCAAGCTGACATCAGCCACTTTCCGCCGGTTTTTCCTCAAATTGAAACCCACCCGACGTCAAACCAGAACGAAATTTCAAGAAACGAGATACCTGAACATGATCATGAAGTGAATAAAGCTAAATCTGTGGAGGAAATCGTCACACAACCGCCAGTTGATAGGGAGGAATCTCAAAATAATCAAGTTTCTGAACCGGAAATTATTAGGCTACCAAGCACATCTTCACTTCCTTCAGGTGATGGTGAAATGCCAAACGGTATTCGGCCAATGAAAGTTCAAAGACCGCGTACTCCTCTCATTGATGCAGTTGCTGCTCATGACAAAAACAAGGTAATGTTTTTGTTTTATAGAAAAATCAAGCTATTTTTTATGTTTTAAATTTAAAAATAGCCTAAAACGCGGTTTTTTTTTTTTTTTTTTTTTTTTTTCTGGTGTAGTTGAGGAAGGTGGCAGAGAGAGCAAGGCCTTTGTTCCCCAAAGAAGAGGAAAAAGACACTTTTCTTGAACAGATTAGGGCCAAGGTATAAATTTTAATTGCTTCTTTTTGTTTTTGACTTTTATCTTTAACATGTTTTGACATTTTCTTTCCAGAAAATATGATCTATTTATATAAAAAGCAGACTTTTTTTTTATACCGAAAGTGTTTTAGGTCAATACAACCTGACCCAATTCGACCCACACAAAGATTAGTCGTTTTGGCATACAAGCAAACCCATCTTGCCTGAAATAACGCGTTTCGCAACATGAACATCCAATTTTAATACTGAGTTTCGTTCGACTCTTTTTCGCGTTTAGTGACAATTTTTCTTTGTTTGTAGTCCTTCAACTTGAAACCAGCTGTCCCAACAAGGCCAATCATTCAAGGCCCCGCAACAAATTTGAGGGTAGCTGCCATATTAGAGAAAGCGAACGCAATTCGTCAAGCGTTTGCAGGAAGTGATGATGATGAAGATGATGATAGTTGGAGTGACTCATGAAGACATTAATTTGATGCAAAGCATGAAGAATTCACATGCTCATTGTAGTTATTACCATCGTTTTTGTGTGTTATTACCAAGCTCTCCTTGTTTTATTAATAATAAACTTTATTATTATTATTATTATTATAGGTATGTTATATTATATTATATTATTATATCTCCATATATCTTGTATAGATTTCTTACTCTTTGGTACTGTGATTTTACTTGTTTGTCCTTCTCATGGATGTTACTTAAGCTTATATACAAATACAATAGGTGAAATTGTGTAATTTTCTTTTAATTTTTAAGTGTGCAGTTTGTTGAAGGTATATAACACCAACGAATCAAGAATGTCTCATGTTTGTTAGGTTGAAAGACACATTATTAAAGAAAAAGACTATTTTCATGAATGACTCAATATGAACTTATTTCTTCAAACAATGTTATATTGAATTTTATAACCATCTCAATAACATTCAGGGAAATGTGACTTGGTCATCTCCCTATTTGGGTGTTTTTGCAAACTGTTTTTGGGATGGATCGTCAAAAGGCCAGATGGTGGGACATGGGTTGGTAGGTATTATATTATTCTTTTTTATTTATTTTTTTAGTTTGTCATAGATGTATAAAAATAGACATATTTTAAAAAATAATAGTTTTAATTAAAAAATTAAATTTGTTAGTTTTGGCAGTTTAATATTATAAATTTTACTAGGTTACAATTCCGTTTATTACGGGTTAATAAATGTAATGTTATATAATTAATAAAAAAAGTTATGTTTAAGAAAACATTTGCGTTTCACGGTTGAAAAAATTAGTGTATTACACTAATAGAATAAAATTCAATGTATTTAAATTTTTTAGATATTACTTGAATGTCTCAATCAAAATTTATATTTGGAATATAATTGTAATTGGTTTTTGATTGATTAAGAATGAATAACACAACGCCTTATACATAGATAAACTAGTTACAATTTAGTACCCTTAATAAATAACAAACTTGTCTAACTAAATAACTTAGTCTAACATAATCAAAACGGATATTTGGAGTATCATTGTAATTGGTTTTTGATTGATTAAGAAGTAATAATACAAGGCCTATATATAGATAAACTAGTTACTATTGTAAATTAAAATAAAAATTCATGTAACTTTTAAATTTTATTTTTTATTATTAATTATATCAAGTAAAAATAGCTCTAAATTGATGTAGTTCTGGTCTTTTTTTGAATTCCCTTTTTTTTAACGACAAGTGATGTAGTCGGTGAAGCTCCGACTAACACCTTAGGCTAGTCTATACTAATTACCCATTTCATCCGGATTAAGATCTCCATAAATGAAACCCCACATGTGATGAATACTACTCTGATCGGAATCTAATCCTCAACCTCCCCCCTTTTCTTGAATTCTTATTTCTTAACTATTGACACAGCCGCCCCTTGACCTCTACTTCACCACATATGAGTTTGATTCTCTCCTTCCAGAAACCCTTCAACAAATCCCATGTAATTCACTAATTCCTCAATTATTTAAAAATATATATATATATATTATTTTCAATATTTAATTTGTGTGTGTTGCTGCATTCTACAAGTCCCAACTCCACAACTCTTTCCCCAAACCAATTCTTGAACTAAAAATTCAATCTTTAGAAAAACCCACATCAAATCTTGAAAATCTCTCAACTTTTCAAACACCCACATCAAATCTTGAAAAAATCTTTTACCTTTGTGGGTCAAAGTTTCTAAATTCAAAGCCTTGAAAAACCAGATGGAAAGCAGCAATAATAATAATATTAGCGGTGGTAGTAGTAGTAGTGGTGGTGAGAAGCAGAGCCACAGTCTTCCTTTATCAGATGTGGTGTCTGATTGTTCAAGAAGATGGTTTCAAGATACCCTTAAAGAGGCCAAAGCAGGGGATCTTTCTATGCAGGTTTTGGTTTCTCAGATGTACTTTAATGGTTATGGGATTCCTAAAGATCCTCAAAAGGTTTGATTTTGACTGAAATTTCTATGTTTATTGGATAATATGTTTATTTGACCTTTTGGAATGACTATAGATGAAACTTATTTGTGTAGAATGGTTTTTGGGAACTTTTATTTAGTTAATTTACTTATTTACCCTTTGTTAGTATGATAAATTTCATTAAACTTATGGCTTGTTGATGAGAGTGTTGATGTTTTCTTGAGTGATATTAACCTTTGAGGAAGAATTGTTAGTTTAGAAATCTGTTGAAGGGTTGAAGATTTAGTGAACAGAATAGTATTGGATCGTATACGGGGTTTTGGATATGTATTTTGTGAGATTATGACTTTATATTCAAACAGTATTTGCAGTACCTTGTCACAACCTTTTCTTGTGTTAATTTATAACTTTGTATGGCAGGCGAAAATTTGGATGACAAGAGCTGCAAGAGTTCGGTCTTCGGTTTGGAAAGTTAGCAATAAACGTCCAGGTCATCTCTCTCTCTCTCTCTCTCTCTCTCTCTCTCTCTCTCTTAGCGTGCGTTTGTATGTAGTTTTTGTTGTGTGTGTGTTTGTGTGTTTGGATGTGCATCTTGAAAGATTATGTGAAATGAATAACCAGTTATTAGCTGTGGTAAAACGAGCTGTACAAGATGGTGTTTACTTGTGCTCTTGGTGTTTGAAGTCATAATGAGCGGATGCTTAAGCGTTTGACAGATTCTAGTTCTTTAAGGAATTACTAGATAAAATGAGCAAAATGCCATTTTGGTGAATTTAAGAGGGACGTTTTGCATGTTGGAGTAAAATCAGGTTAAAAGATAGGTAAATACCAAAGGGGCTGTAGCTTAGCGGTATCAAGGTGTGTGATACGGTTTTGTTGAGGGTTCTAGTCCCATGAGAGATTAAGGTGTAGATAAAGGCGTTGGTTTAGAGGGTCTGTGAGTTAGCCGGTCTAAAAAAAGAAAAAGAACGGGTAACTAGGTAAATTTTGTTTGCCAAGTTAGTGTCTTTTATGTGCCTGGTATTGTTCTTGTCACTTATTAATCTCTATCTCACTAACCAGGTTATAACGCAAGCGATTCTGATTCAGAAGAGTTGTTGGATGACTCTTGATAGGATGAGAAGGTAACGTATTTCGGTTTAGTTAATTCGGTTCTTCATTATATATATTTTGTAAGTTTTTTTTTTGGGTAATTTGCCTTGTAATTAGCTGTGCTAATTGCATGCTAATCACATCTTTCCTATTTGTTTGCTAGAATTGTTCTTCTTTAGGACCTTATAGTTGCCACCTTGGTTTTAAAACGCGCACGAGGCACTCAGGAAATTACATGAGGTGCTTGAGGAGGCGCCTCATGTAATTCAGGGTCAAAACTAGGGTTCGTAGGAGGTTTAGATGCAAGGTTGCAGAAGGCGCTAGGCGTGCGGTGAGGTCCAGCCTAGGGACTAGGCGGAATTAGGCGTTTTGGTATTTTATATATATATACACAAATTTAGGTTTTTTTGAAAATATGTTAAGTATATACACATAATACTTAGAAATACTTAGATGTATACACATAATACTAAGAAATACTTAGAAATTTAATTAAAAAAATAAAAAAAATAAAATAAAAAATACCACCGCCTAGGCCCGCCCAGACTCCGCCTAATCCCCATTTCGCCTAGTTCATCGCCCAGGGTGAAATTCCGATTTCTTCTTCAGCCTAGCGCCTAGGCGGCCGCGTAGGCCACCTTCTGCAACACTGTTTAGATGTAAAAACAACCAAAATGATGAAGAAATAATGAAATGTTTACTTGATCACCTTTTTGTCTCAATGATACATCCAAACATCCCTTTAGTCTTCTTATTTCATTGGATTGCTTAAAAACACGAAACATGAATGTGGAATTTGTATAATTAACAAAGTTGGATACATATACGGTTTAAAGGGTGGTCATTTCACGTAGGCGGTGAAACTGGAAATAGAAGAAAGACCATGTTAAGTAACAACAATGGCTTAGAACATAGTAAATGAAGTTGTATCATTAACAAGTAACTTGAAATTGTTTTATGGCTATTACTCTATTTCTATTCGTTTTCATCTTAAACTAGTTGGCGATATGATCACTTGGTGCCTTTAAATGGCTAACAAAGAGATGTGTCCAAATCTGTTTACCTCTAAATTATTAAAGTAAGATTCTGTGAGACAAATGATATACTCATGTTGTTTCAGTTTCTTTTGCAGGGATCTTGATGTATTCATCTTATAAATCATTTGTACGAAATTGGGCGGGGTTTTTGTATCAATTTTCATGTTGTCAAGTTGTTTTCTTTTCATATCTTTCTGTACACTTGACAGGTTTTGGTTTTCTGCTTTCGGTTTACGCCAATGAACATTGTGTGATTTTCTAGGTTTTGTTAATTTTGATGAACTGATCGAAGTCCGGTTTATCATTTCTTTTTCTTTTATTTCATCTGTCCCATTTTTATAACCTGCAATGAAAGGGTAAAGAATGTTTTTTATTTTGTTCCCAAGTGTTCAGATTGTAATACTTAAGTTGTAAAGTGAACTACATTTGTGTATAAAACTTGGTTAGGTTTCAAGTAGTATTACCCTATTAGACTATATGGTGTGGGTTGGGTTTTCCCCCAACTCCCCCAATGCCACATCAGCGCCACATCATTTCCCCTAATTTCTCCCCCAAAGTTTGGAAATGGTATTCTCCCAACTCCCCCATTCCCCTTATATTATTTAAATGAAAAAAGCAAAAAAAAAAAAAAAAAAGGAACGGGTTTTCAATTCAAGGATATATATATATATATATATATATATATATATCTTTCACACACACAAAGTCTTCATCATCAACAACAACCTGCAACCCCGCCGTCTGCCGCCGCCGCCAACAACCTGAAACCCCACCGTCTTCATCATCACCGTCCGCCGTCTGCCGCCGCCGCCAACCTGCAACAGCCACCATCGGCATCCATCTCCAACAAACAACACCACCTCCACCGTCACGACATTCATCTTCGTCACAGCCACCTTTATATATATATATATATATATATATATATATATATATAGAAAGTTTGAATTAAAAAAAAAAGCATCCAACGTTCTTCTCCACGTGGGCCAATCAAAGCATCCGGTGGCTACGGTGATATTTGCCCGTTTTCCCCGAAAATAAAAGGGGGGGGGGGCGGTGTTTGGTGCCTTCCCCGACTCCACCTCATCTCCCCGAGTCCCTTCCCCGAGAGCATACCGTATAGTCTTATACACAACATTTGTATATAAAATTTGATGTTTGTTTTAAAATTAGGGATGAGATCGGTATTGTACTGGTACTGTACCAAAAAGTACCGATGCTAAAATATGCAGCTAAGATTTGATTTTTGCTCAATGCTTAATTGCTTATATTGCTGACTTGCATCACCTAAGACCACTTTGTGGTCACAACCCTGCTTCTTTTGACCATAGGATTAACATGTTCGGTCGAAATTCCTACACAAATCGAAGTTTCCAAAATCATGGCCTTCAAATTCGAAGAATACCCTCTAGCATTGTTCATCTAGTTTTCAACTTTAGATTACTTCGTGCTCTACACACTTCTTTTGTTGTTTGTGGTGATTCCCTTCAAAGACAGCTTGCTAGAGGTTATTTGATCAATACTTAGGTGGTTTGATTGTCTTATTGAGAGAACCCCTGCTCTTGAATGGGTTTTCATTTGTGGGCGGAGTACCCATGAGCAATCGCTACCGGTTATCGAGTCTAGTCGTTGATTCAAAATGAGGATGTCAATAATGGGTGGTGATTGATCATGGGTATAACAACAACAACCATACCTAGTAAAATCTCACAAATAGCAAAGCTAAAAATGTTAATCCTATGGTCAAAAGAAGCAAAGCTACCGCCACATAGTGGTTGTAGGTGAGGTAAGAATTCACTCCACTATTTCCTCACAATTTTAAGTCCGACCAATAAATCTAGGTTAATTCGACGTCTACGTGACAAAAAGGTACAACATGACAAAAACAGTGATCACATCTCAAATCAATATGAATGCATATGTCAGTATTACGACAATTATGCCTTTTTTGGCCCACAACCACATGATAGTGAATCATTCCATGGTGAGGTACTATATTCACTCACTCGCAAGTACTCACACTCATACTTTGCTTACTACAATGTCTCTCTAAAACATGTACTTATTCTCAAGACGAAGGGTGGTCACAACGAAACCCCTCTTCCTTTGGCAAGGCTAATGACTTATGTTCTAAAGAGTTATTCAGGTGGGTAACTGGCGATTCAAGTCCAAAGGTTGATCAATAAACCGATCCTAAGAAGTTAGTATCGGTGTTCAAGTATCTAACTAGTTTTTAGTAAATAGAGTGACAAAATAAATTATTACTGAAAATAGTACCGTTTTTTGTTGGTTTAACAACAACATAATAAAAACAGTTGATGTACAAGTTATAAAACAGTTTTGTCTCTATATAACCAATAATATTATAGACACATATATCATAGTAGAGGGGCTTCATTTCCTAAATAAGTTATTAGTACTACAATACAATACAATAGTGTCACAGTGTCATGTTCTTTTTTTTAACAGCTCTCAGCCAGGACTATACAAGGTCAAAGCTCGGTTGACACGAGATTCGAACCTGAGCACTTCAAGATGGGAACCTCTAAAAAAGTAAACCCCCTACCTCCACCAGTAGGCTGTCGCTTCATTGGCCAAAGTGTCATGTTTTATGATGGCTATATATGCAGGGGTATAAAAGTAATTTACATCCACTCCATGACTACAAGTCTACAACTACAAATAAATGTCAGTGCAAACATATGGATGGAAGTGTGTGATAGAAAGCTAGAGAGAGAAAAGATACATTAAATACAAAAGACATGCATAATGAGAGAGAAATGGAGGAGTTAAAAAAAGAGGATGAGCACCTCCTTCCCCATCAACAACATCATCATCATGATCATCAAGATAATATCTCTACATCTATTCTCACTAATCTGTACTTAGGCCACTTCTTAGCCAGATGGGGTGCCAGGTGGACTTTCTCTCAGAAACTGTTGATGAATTAATGTTCAATTTTCATTCAGCAAAAGCACTAAAAGGAAAATAAATATAAGTTCAGGGACTTGCTTGAAACTTCTGATTCTTTAGATTCCTCATACTATCTTCCTAGGATTTATTTATTTATTTATTTTTAAGAGCTTGTTTACATGTATTTGTACTGTTTGTGAGTTCCCTTATAAGTCAGCATACAAATTAGTGCATTAAGTTATGTTTTTTTAGTAAACAAGAATCAGGGAGGGTTCAAATCCATTGTAGGTAGTTAGATGTTTTTATTTTTTAATTTTTTATGGAATAATGATTTTTAGTTAAATTATAAGGTTAAAGTTAAGAGACCAACTGTGAATAATAAACTCTCATTTCTATCATTTTAACTAGGATATGTGAATTTTGTTATTTATCTTATGATGTATTAGATTTTACAAATTTAAACTATGATCCCTTAGGCAATAATAATCAATACTGACAATGTTACCTATAACACTTCTATCATTCACTTTGCCAAATGTAACCCACTGTAACGAAGAAGGTTTGCCTCTAGCTCATATAGTTGTAATTTAGTAATTTTTTAGTTATATAGATTGATTACATAACATACTTTTAAATATTTACATAGGACTTGGGAGTTTTCGGTTGGGTTGTATATGATAAACATTTGGCCGGATTCTTTGCTTATGGCTGCAGCTTATGGGGTGGTCGAGTCTGCATCGACCACATTATTTAGTCCCCTTGTAGGCCAATGGGTTGATAACTCCACATATCCGAAGGTACAATTATTCGTTTGCTTGCTTAATTTTATGTTTGGTTTTTCGATTCGAATAGTTTTAATTTTTATTAACACATGACTCAAGAATATATTTTACAGCAGGGTGACAGGCAAACGAGTCATTTTTAAGAATAACACGTTTAGTTCATATTTCTTTAACGTGTTGCATTTTGTCCATATTGCATAATTTGTTTTGAATAACTAAAGTGAATATATGTAAGAACTTTAAAACCATATATAATTTAATGTTTTTATAACTAAAACAAAGTAAGTGAAAAGAATAACTTATACCTCAATGCAGTTTAGTTTACAGTGTTTCAGTAGTTAAATTACCTACATATAATCTTTTCTTTTTTATTAAGAAAAAAATTAGGAGTGCCAGGGAAGTGCGGCGAAGCCCCCCTTGAGCTGCCCTTGAGATTCTGAATCCGCAACTATATAGATCTTCAATTTTTTTTATTTGATAGGTTCTACGCTTTTGGCTGTTAACACAAAATCTCTCATTTATGATTGCGGGAGTCACGTTAGTTGGACTTCTAATCTCTCCGGATTTGCGGGTCACCAACGCCCCTATATTTGCTTTGCTTGTTGTGCTGACCAATCTATCCGGAGCTGTTGCAGTTCTTTCGACTCTTGCAGGAACCATCTTAATCGAAAGAGAATGGTAATGCATACTTACTCAGTTTGACTTTCGAATGCAAACATCCCATTGTGAATGGTTTAGTTGTTCAAACATCTAGAGTTCCATGACAGATAGTAGAAAAGTAGTTAAGTAATTGTTACCTATATTTAGCTATAGAGCAAGCTTCTATATAGCTAGTTTGACTTTTGAGGTCAAAACCGCCTATTGAAACATTAACAGATTAAATTATGTGAAGATCTAAGCAGTTTGATTTTACCTAATCCATAAAAATGTGAGTTTTCAGATCATAATTGATATTAAAAGTCGATGTCAAGTTCGTACGTTTTTAGCTCTAGAGCATAATGCAAGATAGTCAGTTTGACTTTTTAGGTCAAACCGTCTCATTTGAACCTCTTGGTTTAGTTTCATTAGTTGTTAAACATTTAGAAAAAAATGTTATGACCATCCTTATATAGAAACATGCAACAGTTAGATTTTGTGTTTGACCACTTAGTGGGATTGACGCTTTGACTTTTGAGGTCAAACTTCCAGTGCAAACCATCATAGATTTAAATCTTGAAAAACTGAAGTGACATACATTTTAAATCTTGACAGGGTGGTGGTGATATCAGAAGGGACTTCTTCAAACTTGTTAACAAAGCTGAATTCCAATATCCGGAGAATCGATCTAATAAGCAACTTATTCGCGCCTGTTGTCACAGGATTCATCATCAGTTTTGTGTCGATGGTTGCATCGGCTGTCAGTTTGGCAATCTGGAACATACTCTCTGCTTTCTTGCAGTACTGGCTCCTAAACTCTGTATACAAAGGGATCCCAGCTCTGTCTGAGAGCAACCGAAAACGTGGACTAAAATTAAGCATGCCAAATCCTCTAGGACAAGCCTCTTCTACTTATGAGGAACAACTTAGCGGACATCATGACACATCTGAAGACGTTTCTTGGGATAATATCACGACTAAAAAATTGGCCGAAAGGGTGTCCAACAGTTCGTTTATTCGTGCTTGGCGAGTGTACCTTCAACAAGATGTGGTTCTACCAGGATTATCTCTTGCTTTACTCTATTTTACAGTCCTTAGGTGTGGTTCTTGATCTTTTAGAAACATATTATAATGAAGTAAATGGTCAAATTTGCACCATGATTTAAAGCACTATATTATCGCTAAAATTTTTGCAAAAATATTATAGTTAGTTTGCAATTTGAAAAACTAACGTATTCAGTTTGATATTTTATGATAGTTTTGGGACTTTGATGACTGCGACATTGGAGTGGGACGGAATACTAGCATACATAATTGGAACAGGCAGAGGAATAAGCGCGCTAGTCGGTATTTCAGCAACATTTTTGTACCCTTTCATGGAGACTCGAATCTCAACCCTTCGAACTGGGCTTTGGTCAATCTGGTCACAGGTATGACAACTTCGGTAGCTTATTAGTTACCCAAGATATTATAATGCGATCGTGTATAACCACCTAAATTAAGTTATTAGAAGTTATATGATCAATATATTGACTGTTTTTTTTTAATAAAATGTGACAAAATGTTGTTCATATGCAGTGGACCTGCCTCTTGGTCTGTGTTGGGTCGATATGGGTTAAAAACAACACAACATCGGCTTACTTGTTGATGGCGGGAGTAGCAGCGTCACGTTTAGGGCTATGGGTGTTTGATCTATCAGTCATTCAACAAATGCAGGTCATAAGAAAGCCCAAAATCTATAGAAAATGACTCTAGATCTTGTTTTCTAGTGTCTGATCTTATTATGAAACAGGATCAAGTTCCTGAATCTGATAGAGCTGTTGTGGGAGGCGTTCAAAACTCGATTCAGTCTTTCTGGGACTTGATGACATACATCATGGGACTGATTATCTCCAACCCGCAGGTAATATTTGTTTCTTAATAGTGGGTAACAAGTTATACGTCAAGAACATTATATTGGATTTTTATAATCACAAGAACTTTGATATATTGGTCGGCAACAGTCTCAACTAAGGAAATGTTAGTGACAATGCCACCTTTTAACCTATTTTCCATCATGGCATACCTTACTAACTAAAAGTTAACCCGGGTAGTTTTTGCTGACATGTATTGCCGCAATCCATGTCATCAAAACTTTGTCAAATAGGTAATCTACGTCATCAAAAGTTCGACTTTTTGCCACACAAGCAGTCGACATTAGCAAAACTTGACTATTTTTTGCCACATAAGCAGCCCACATCAGCAAAAATAATTGGGTTAATTTTTAGTTAGTATGAAACCGCTGACGAAAAATAAATTAAAAGTTGGGGCTGCCAGTCTGCCACTAAACATGTCCTTAGTTGAGACTTTCCCAGCCAATATGTCAAAGTTAAGATTATTAAAAAAATGTTAGGTTTTTTTGGATATCATAAATTCATGCAGTTTTTTTGTGTTATTAGGATTTTTGGAAGTTAATCTTGATATCGTTCGGGTTGGTGACAATAGCGGCAATTATGTATAGTGTACATATATATCGAGTTCGGAAACACCTTGTTCACTTTGAGAAGCTGATCGTGTACTTTTATCATTGTGTATAATCATCATTGTTATTATAAAACTTGGTTAGGTTTCAACTTTCAAGTAGCATGTTGGATCTGAGTTGTGATAAGTTAAAGACCATTACACACATAAACCTCATTGTTTTTGTGCATGTTCTATGTCATAACTACCAAATTATACTTTTGTATACAATATTTAAGCATTTTAGGGTATACTTTGTTAGTTAAGTATATTTACCCAAAACTACAGAAGCACTTTTAGCACCCATAATGCATAATTGCAATATAAACGAATACGTTGTATTTGACAGCAAATGGACTATTAAATTTAGAAAACCTAGAATTTAAGTTCGATCATATTCCATATCTTCTTTAGAAATTACAAACATTTGGGTTAAGAACAGGAAATGTCAACCTCCTCTTTAACGTTTAAAAACACTTGTTTAATTTCGGACCCTACCCGGAATACATGACCCAAAAGAACTAGGTATAAGTTTACATGTTGAAACCTACTTTTGTTGGGTAATAACAGCGTACTGCAATCCCTCCTGCTCCATTGCCTTCAGGATGACGATTAGGATTATTGGTGGTCCTCTAAATCTTAAAATACCCTTTATCTCCATACTTATCAAGATTCCAAAAGCTTTTGCATTTCCAATAATCAGAATACATGACCCAAAAGAACTAGGTATAAGTTTACATGTTGAAACCTACTTTTGTTGGGTAATAACAGCGTACTGCAATCCCTCCTGCTCCATTGCCTTCAGGATGACGATTAGGATTATTGGTGGTCCTCTCAATCTTAAAATACCCTTTATCTCTATACTATCATTTCGGACCCTACCCGGAATACATGACCCAAAAGAACTAGGTATAAGTTTACATGTTGAAACCTACTTTTGTTGGGTAATAACAGCGTACTGCAATCCCTCCTGCTCCATTGCCTCCAGGATGACGATTAGGATTATTGGTGGTCCTCTAAATCTTAAAATACCCTTTATCTTCATACTTATCAAGATTCCAAAAGCTTTTGCATTTCCAATAATCAATACCTTGTTTCGTCCCAAATCCGACGATCAATACGCAATGATCACGCTCACCATCCCCACCAACGTCGTGGTAACGGATTATATGCGGCTCCTGATCAGTGGCGAATCCAAAAGCTTTAGTCATTAGGGAGGGACAAAAAATGAACTAGACCAAAATGATAAACGAAGATTGATTATAGAGTAATATGAAAAGGTTATTAAAAATATATGTTGATCTCGTATATTTACGTGATAATCAAATATTTTATTTTCTTGACGAGGTCAGATGTTCAAAATAAAAGATTATTCATCAACTAATATGGTTATATAGGCATAAAAAGATAAGTAGGTCTTATACGGATTTAAAAGAAAAAAGAAAATTACAGTTTCTCTCTCCTCCACTCACAACCACTTTCAACAAATATTAAAAAAAAATACAGTTTTCCTGTTTTCCATAAAAGATTCCCAAAGAATCCAATATATACCGACACACTGTAGATTCTCATTTTCTTCACTCACAACCACTTCCAACCCTCAAAAAAAATATAGGGTTTTGTCACCCAAAAAAATAGGGTCTCTATTGTGAATGCTATAAATGAATAATACGAGTTTACGAAAACATGTTACTTCAATAAATTCAAC
Organism: Ambrosia x helenae; assembly: GCA_030844895.1. NCBI lineage: Eukaryota > Viridiplantae > Streptophyta > Magnoliopsida > Asterales > Asteraceae > Ambrosia > Ambrosia x helenae. Next base: position 34,896 of record JAUTDX010000615.1, read on the forward strand.
GAAACTTATAAAAATCCAAACAAAATCAAGTTTCAACTTTTTAAACCATAAACTCGGTAAATAGTTTTTGAACTATTTTAGGATAAAAAATAACCATGTTTTTATAAATTCTAAAAAAATCAATAAAGAATATTTTTTTATTAAATAAAAAGACAAGTTTTTGTTGCCGGTTTTTGGGATTGGTTTTCCGAACCTGTTACTCAAAAAGAGGTTCCGGTTTAGATTTTTCTTCAAACACCCAAATCGGTCCCGAACCACCAGTTTATCAAATCGAACCGGTTTGCCTAAAAATAGTTTTCGGTTTTGCAAAACCGATATTGTTAACCGGTTTGTTGTTCGTCTCTGCCATACAATGGCCCAAGAAACAACTATATTTTAAGTTATTTTTTAAACATAAAATAACTTTTTTTTTACCGTTTCTAGAAAGTCTTCAATTGCGCTGACAGCAATGCCAGCAATCACAGGTTGACGCCTTACGATCTTTTCAAGTTTCTTTTCATTATGATTCAAACGCCTGAAGTCATCAATTGTTACTGCTGGTATTTTCTACACAACATAATTTAATTAGAGTAGTCTTTTGTAAACAAAACATAAATAAATTATACCTACATCACCGATTGAACAAACACCACGAGTGAGTTTGTCTCCTCTGGCAGGGTAATCTTCTTCAGAATAGACATACCCATTGTTTCTTAAAATGCATTCAAAAGCTTTCTTTGATGTGCCCCATAAGTTGGTATTGTCTCGTTTAATATCGTAGTGGTCATAGCAGTCAACTAACTGTTGAACACTAAGTTGCTTGAAGGTTTTTGAGTTCGTAATTATTTGATTCATAGCTTCTATAGAATAAATTATGACACCTTACAATTTCTTCAAGTTTCTTTTTATTATGCGATACACGTCTGAAGTCATCTATCTTTACTGTTGATGTTTCTGCACGACATAATTTAATTTAGAGTTGTTTTTATAAAAAAAAATAATAATAATAATAAATTAATTATACATACCTCTTCTTCAATTGAATGAACTCCACAAATGGGCTTATCCCCTCTAAAGGGTAATCCTCATCATTATACACACGACCGTTGTTTCTATTCATAATATAATCAAAAGCTCAGTTTTGTATGCCATATGTGTAAGTGATATCTTTTGTTTCGTCGTAACGGTCAAAGTAATCCACTAATTGTTGAACGTTAAGTTGCTTGATGTATTTAACTTCGTAGTTATTTGACTCATAGCTTCTATCAAAACTATCGTAGCATATGCGTCGTACCGCGATTTTCCCGTTGATTGTGAACGTTTGGCACCTTTGCTATGCAGCGAAATAATACAACTAAGACTGTTATTAATTCAGAACGTCTTTCCTAAGCCTTCTGGGATCTCCAAACCCAAGACTTCGCATATTCCAACCGTGTCGTTGCCAAAAATCTATACCTGAAAGACATGCTTAAAAAGGTCAGCATTAAGCCGGTGAGTTCATGATTTTATGTTTATTTCTAATAAAACCCTTTGGAATCCTCGTAGGATATTCTGTTTTATTTAACCTTCTGGTAGACTCACTTTACCGTATATTACCTCCTCGTAAAGATAAATATACTAAGTTCTTGACAATCAAACAACTACATTCAAAATGAGACTTTCTCCCCGTGGGATCCTTGATGGGCATTCCACACTAACTTTTGAAAACTTTCTTTTTGTAAACAATTTTCCAATCGAATTCCTCACTGGACATCCGTAAATATCATTATGAAAATCATTTTGCCCTAGTAACTATCAGATTTTTGTTTTGGAAATACCTTCAGAGATTTACCTTTGTGGTTACAAATAATCATTTGTCAAGAACGTTCCGATTTTAGACAAAATACATTTACTAAACCACAGAAGTTTGTTTATAAATAGCGTAGCAATACATTCTTTGCGTCTTAGCCTTTATACAAATTTTGGAAGAGTTAGCACTGTTTTTCGTTCAAACACGACAACACAAGTCAACTACCAATTTCCCAAAATCAATTTCCATACGCACGGCAACAATATATTATACAATTCCGAAATAAACGAGACATTATACGTTTTGAAAAACTCATAGATAGTATTCTTATTTATATTTATATATATAATATAATCCAACAATTTAGTTTAATAACAATAACACACAGTCACACTTTCAAATAATTATCAACAATCCGATTTATAAATTTCGGTTATATTTATTTACCGATTGGTTTGCGAGTTTACACAAACTCTATTCGTATTTATTATTTATAAATGTATATTTATTTATAAACATTATCACAAAAATACGAAATTAATTATACCATAGCCGTACGAGCAAACCAACACCGTCTTGTACAACGAGTTGAACAGATCTGAATGTTGACCAGGTCTGACCCGTGACTGAAGTTTGACCAGCAGTTGACCGGGTTTAACCGGACCTGAAATCTGACCCATAACCCAAATCCTAAACCAAACCTTGACAGTCATGAGACAGCACCATTAACCAAAAACCTCTATCATTGGCCCCTTCACAAGCGGCAGCACCACCAAAAACTAGCGGTAGCCGCCCGACTCTGTCCGATTCAGGATTACATTATCGGGCTGCTGCCACCACCGAGCAGGGTGGTGGCCGGCCGCTGCAAGGAAGAGGAGAGAGAGAGGTTAGTTAGAGAGATAGTAGAGAGAGATCTAGGTTTTCATGTGGGGGTGTGTGACGGCTGCACAAAAATGAGGAAGAGGATAGTTTGTGAGATATAAATAGCTAGGGTTTTCTGGGTAGGTGGATGCTCGTACAGGAACGCGTTTTAACGTAAAGCGTCTCGGTTTATTAGTAGGCTCAATAGTTTATCATAAAAATTAGGCGGAAATGTTCGTCATTAGAAACTTAAGTAAACCGAGCAAAAGTAAAATTATTTTCGTCACCCGACATGTGTTTTCGAAACACGTGTTTAATTCATGTTATTGGCTTCGACCGCGGTTTCCTTCGTTACAATGATTCATCAACTTTCAAAACTTGATAAATAACATTATTTATATTAAATAATTGTTCTGAAAGTTCGATTATGGTTAAAACCATGTGTTTCGACGTCCGATTCCCACGTTGGTACATTTCCGCGTTTCCAAAACACAGCGTTTTCGGCCGTTTTTCGCCCCGATTTCACCTCTGATTGCTTCAATAGCAAAAATGCTCCGAATTTACACACAGTGACTTTATGTCAGTCCAATTTGACAAATTTTTACCGATGTCAGTTCATTAAGGTTAACTACACACAGATCTTTCTTTAAAAGCATCAAGGCGTCCACGAACTTCGAGAATGGTATCGTAGGACTTGTAACGAAGAATGGTATCGTAGGACTTGTAACGACTCAATTAATCAAAATTAACTTTAAACCATGTTAGTTACTTCAAAACATGACTAAAATTGCATCAGACGTTGTACGAAATTTGCCGGTTGTCACAATATGCCCAACAAGTAACTGTATTTCATGTAATATAGTTTAGAGCTGCAACGGTTTACAACAATTTATATATGCTATTTTAATAAAATAATAATAACTTACATCCTTTTTATTACTGTCGGACCTATCACTCCTGGTTCCAGTCTAAAATTATTTGGTCATCCATATTTCCTCTAAAAAGCATGATCAATATACTTATTAATATATTAATTAATTTTAACCGACAATTTTTACATTGTTAATAGCTAAACATAAAAGATACTTATCAACCCTAAATGAATGTGATAAAACGCTAGTCTCTAATCTAGACATATAGTTATCTATCTATCAGTATGATATATGAGACGTAAAAGAGATAAATGCAAAACAAGTATTGATTATGAAGAAATTAAAGCATTTTTATCAACAAAACATAAAATAAAAAAATAACAAATAACTAAAAATACAAACATGAAAATAACTAAAGAGTAAAGACCAACAAATGCCAATAACAATCCATAGGTTTAGAGGAAGATTATAAATCCAACCACACAAACAAGAGTATGGTGAACAATGCGTTGGCCTTTTTCATAAGGATAATAATGCTTTACCAAACCCCATTCCTAGTGCTTTACTAAACCCATTCCTATGTTTGTTTTTCCATAAGGTTAACAATAATGCTTTACTAAACGTCATCTCGCAATTGCAGTTGTTGTAGGTTCGTTGCTAATTAGTAAGACATTTAATCCCGCAATAATGCCTACATCCTTTGTTGCTTGACGTTGTGAATCATTAAAGTAAGCTGGGACGGTTATCAAAACATCTTTCACAACTTTTCCAAGGTACGCCTTAGAGGTTTCTTTCATCTTTCCAAGAATCATTGAAGAGATTTCTTCGGCCAAAAATTTCTTCTTTTAACCATTGTAGGATACAACAACCTTTGGTTTGTCGCTAGACCTGTTTATTACCTTAAAAGGTCAAAACTTCATGTAATATAGATGGGTTAAATGGGTCAACCTGCTAGCCCGCCCGGGTTGACCAAAACCCGACCTGTGTTGCTAAACGGGTTTGCGGGTTCATCCTGAAGCTGACCCGAACCCATTTAGGCTAAACCTAAACCCGCGAATTTTGTGTCAGGTTCATGTCGTGTTCTCGGCCCGTGTCATAAACCCACACCCCTGCATCTAACTACTTACATACAACTCTACTCTAGTCCGATTTTGATTTTTTTCGGTTATCAGTTTTCGTTTGCTTACCCCCTAGCAGATTGTTTTTATTCTCTAATTACGATGTTTTTTTTATACCGTGCATTATGTTTTTTGTGTCCATTGTGTTTTTTTGAGCTGCCATTTGTGTGTTTTTATGTTAAAGTCGTATTCTAGACTCAATAGTCAATCTTGGTTTTGTTGCTCATATGTTTTAAATTAGAGTTAATAGCCAAAATCGTCCCTGAGATTTGGTCACTTTTGCCTCTTCAGTCCAAAACCCAAACCTTTTACATCTGGGTCCTTAAGTTTTTTTTCTTGCCAAATTCGTCCCTGACAACGTTTAAGTTGTGGACTGAAGTGGCAAAAGTGACCAAACCTCAGGGACGAATTTAGGAAAACCCAAACCTTTTTTAGGGACGAATTTGGCAAAAAAATAAAAAATAAAACTGAAGGCCCAGATGTAAAAGGTTTGGGTTTTGGACTGAAGTGGCAAAAGTGACCAAACCTCCTATTACCCCTTTAAATTATTTATATATTTAGAGAACCGGAACAAGGTACCAAAGTGTAGCATCTTTTTATGCCCTAATTTTATTCTTTGACTTAATTTATCGAAATTCGAACCTATTTAAGTTGGTTGTTCAATAATTGTTTCCATTTTTGTCACTTTGTCATACAACTTTATTTTTACCAATGTTTCCTTTGTATTTAAAGTTGAGGTTATGGCCATGATGGCTTTGTACAAGTATTCAATGTGTTTGTGTTTAGGTAATACATTAATTATGTCTAAGTGATGACCTGTCGTTACGGTCATGCAAAAACCTAAATAACCTATGTAGCTAGGATAAGTAGGGTATCGAATCCACGAGGAGCATGTGGTTAATATTACACATTTTGTTTGATTATTTAAACTAAAAATAACTAAATTAATTTAAAACTAAATTTTGGATTGGATTGAGTAACTATACTAATGAAAACTAGAATTGATTTAAAAATACCAACTTTGAGAAACGAGCGATCTACTCCGAATTTCAAGTTCAAAGATAAGTTCAATAACCTAATTTTCAGTGTTGGAAAACCACATAGACATGATTATGTTAACTAAATGATTGTGATAAAACGAGGACAAAGTACTCTGATTGCAAAACAACGAGAGGCTATCACACGATTATCAATTATAAATTACCAAACCAAACCCTTTTCCAATAGATCCCAATTACTAGAACTCTCGGGAATTGAAGGCTAAAGAACTAGGTTTCAAATAAAATATAATCCTTTACAATTCAGTTAAACAAATAGCAAAAAGCATCAAATGCTTAGATTACTAAATCCAAACAAATAAGAAAACTAGCTTAAATAATCTTACTAACAAGAACCGTCCATTGGAGAAGATCACAAGATAATTAGCCAGGTACTGTCACTTGCATCACTTTTCGATTTGCAAACCAAAGCAGCCAAAGGCTGCTGCCTTCGTCGACTCCTCCTGTTGTCGTCCAAATCTCCTCAGCCGTCAAATGAATAATAATCCAATACAAAAACCTCCACCGACTTCCATTCATTCTTTTGGCCCAGCCCACAACTATTTGTTTTAGCCCAATGATTGTTTGATGACCCAACATCCGTGAGCTTCAGTAATGACCCCACTTGCATTATTAATTTGATCGCCCATATAATCTTTGATGCAATAAATATTTGTGCGGAGTTTGCTGCACAATTCACAAAGACATTTAGCATATTTGGAAATTGAATTTACAATAATTGAATTGTTAATTTAATGCAACATTCAAGCTTGACTAATACTCATTCTCATATCACGTAAACTCCTTTTTTTTCATTTACTCCCATTAATTAACTCATTTTAGGCTAATAATAACTTCAAACCAAAAATTATAAAAACAAGTTAAACTAACACATTTTATAGTAATATTATTGCAATTACAATATAATTAATATAGAGTAAACTATACCTAAAATACACCGATCAAATCCCTACACTTATCTTTTTTCGTCTCGAAAAAAAAAAACTTATATATATACTCTGCTCAAGACATTATCACAGACTAGCACCCAGTCGCCCCATCATACCTTAGCTAAGATCCAAAGTCATACCTCATTTACAGATCAGCATTAGATGTGTTAATTCAGCAAGTCAAATTGATTTCTATTCAAAAACAGAATTAACCCGACTAAATCTAACATGCTTTCGGTTTTTATTCTCATGCAACACACCCCTCACAATTTTTCACTCCACTCGGTTTAATATCTGGACTAGCATGTAATGTGCTAGTATGAATCACTCAAGAACCAAGTATGCAACTCTGTTATCATAGACTTGTATAACAATCACACCTCAACTGTAGACAATGCACATATCTAATGGACTTACGGGTTTTGGGCTTTGGGTAAAGGTAGTGAACGTTTAGGCTGAAAGTGGCTAAAAGAAAATGGTGTAACCAAATTGATTGACAATCCTTATTCACAATAGACATAAATAAACACAACTTTGGTCATAATTAACCGTAACGAACAACTGCTATTTTTATTATTTTTTTCTTTTCTTTTTCTCTCTCTTTTTTTCCTTTTTTTTTCTTTTTTTTTTTCACAACTTAACATAGATCAAATACTTGAACGTAAACATAGAACACAATGGATGTCATCAATTTTCTTAACAATGGTTAACAGGTTGATTTGGGTAACTTTATAGATTTAACAAACGAAAGGGTATAGGCTCAACATGGCTACTAAAGGTAATATATTTGGGTAAACCGGTTAACACAAAACAAATAAAAGGTGTCAAACAAAAAGGGAATCCTAAATCGCCTTTGTCATGTACGTGCATATATAGTCTACAACCTCAGCATGTATCAAATCACACAAGTTCTGCAACAGAGAAACATTTGGCCTACTCTCAACAAACGAAAATGTATATAAATCAATCTATCATCTAGTAGGCTCAAGATCTCGCAAAAGTGGGTAAATGGGTTACCGATGTGTGCATGCATTTATTACCAATAGCTTGTTAAACCTAGCCAGGCAATTCTAAACTTTTTTCTTAAAAACACCTGCTGAAAACGGTTCATATTACTTTTCCACAATTTGGACCATGACTAAGGATCTACTGGCAAAACAATCAAGAAACAACTGGTACATACTGAAAAAGCTGTTTTATGTCTGATTAGAATGTTTTTAAGAACAATTTCAAGACATTTTCAATTTTTCAATTTTTTTTAATTTTTAAATTTTTTTTAGACTCAAGAATAAATAAAAAACGAAGTTTCTCCACCCCCACACTTGAACGACACATTGTCCTCAATGTAAGATAGGGAATAAAATAAAACAGAAATAAAATACAACAATGGTAAAAGGAACAGACTCCCCTGGATATAGGCAATCCGCGTATGAGTCCGTTAGATTCCTTCCAATGTCGGCCGTATAGCATTTCATTCGCGACCGATGAACAAACCTGAAACTAAGACTCAAAAGAAAAATAAAAACATAAAATTCTGAGATGCCTTATACACCGAAGATGTACAGCTTTACCCCGCCTGAATGGAGATTGAGTACAGGCGAAGTTATCTGCTTGCAAGTTAAACTCCAAGCGTTCCCAGAAATCAAAAGAGACTCAAAATACAAACTAAAAATAAAAGAAAAATAAAACAAAATAAATATATATACAAAATGTACAAGACTCATACCTGACTATCAAGGTGGTCTAAGCGCGCACTTGCCTACCGAGTTTCCAATGTATGCTCGGTAGTTAACACGCCAAATAAACAGTTGTTTAGAGATTGGCGTGTGAATTGGGCGCTTTTTGTTGCTGTGGAAGAACCATCTCACTAGCCTTTGCCCGATGTCTTGTAATCTCACATTCCTAATATTTGCCTTTGAATCGTCATCCCGAACCTTGTTTATGAGGGTAATCAGCGCGGGATGAGAGTTGTGAGAATCTTGAGAAAGACTTGTGACACCTGCATCAATAACAACAACCCTTTCTACTTGTAACTCTTCAGCAAGTGAAGGATTTGGTGTGGTATTAGTCTCCACAACCTCATCCTTAACTTGAGAATAGTTTCTGATATCATCAGGTAAGGGAGACATAGACTCTGCTATATCTATCCTTGCCGATAACACCTCGCATTTCAAACTTAAGTACTCAATTCTTTGTTGAATTGAGAGGTTGGGTGTTGATAAAAATTCTTCGAGCTTGGATAATATCGTTTCTGCTCGAGCAAGGTTATTTTCCTCCTCGCTTTGATATGGCATCTCTACACATTTGTCTTCATCGGGAGGAATTTGATATTGATCTTGATAGTAACCTGGAGAAAAAACATGATTGTGAGTTTTCATAATAATAATAATCCTCCTGGTTACGTGAGAAAGGTGCCTCTTCGGTTTCATAGTTATAGTAACTATGATTGTTTTCTCGACATGGAGCTGCCCGGTACCCGACTTCCACATTTCATCCCAATATTCTGGATCACTCCAAAATATTGGGCAATCTTCATCTGTATGTATTCTTCCGCAACAAAAGCAATGCGGATCAAGCGGTGGTAAGGGCTTTGGACAATCTTTACAATCTTCAGTCCAGTGAGCGAAACTTCCACAATTATAGCATGGTTCGTTGTCTTCATCAACCCAATCCATAGTGTTCTACACCTGTAAAGGAAAATCCTGCACAACTAGAACACCCAAAGTGAAATCTAATAAAATTAAATAACACTTTTATATAAACCTTTTTATTTTTTTAGATTTTCTATTTTTTTAATTTTTTTTTTCAAAACAAAACAATAAAAAAAAAACAAACAAACAAACAAGCAATGTAATACTAAGCGCACTAGCTCCCCGGCAACGGCGCCATTTGATGACCTGTCGTTACGGTCATGCAAAAACCTAAATAACCTATGTAGCTAGGATAAGTAGGGCATCGAATCCACGAGGAGCATGTGGTTAATATTACACATTTTGTTTGATTATTTAAACTAAAAATAACTAAATTAATTTAAAACTAAATTTTGGATTGGATTGAGTAACTATACTAATGAAAACTAGAATTGATTTAAAAATACCAACTTTGAGAAACGAGCGATCTACTCCGAATTTCAAGTTCAAAGATAAGTTCAATAACCTAATTTTCAGTGTTGGAAAACCACATAGACATGATTATGTTAACTAAATGATTGTGATAAAACGAGGACAAAGTACTCTGATTGCAAAACAACGAGAGGCTATCACACGATTATCAATTATAAATTACCAAACCAAACCCTTTTCCAATAGATCCCAATTACTAGAACTCTCGGGAATTGAAGGCTAAAGAACTAGGTTTCAAATAAAATATAATCCTTTACAATTCAGTTAAACAAATAGCAAAAAGCATCAAATGCTTAGATTACTAAATCCAAACAAATAAGAAAACTAGCTTAAATAATCTTACTAACAAGAACCGTCCATTGGAGAAGATCACAAGATAATTAGCCAGGTACTGTCACTTGCATCACTTTTCGATTTGCAAACCAAAGCAGCCAAAGGCTGCTGCCTTCGTCGACTCCTCCTGTTGTCGTCCAAATCTCCTCAGCCGTCAAATGAATAATAATCCAATACAAAAACCTCCACCGACTTCCATTCGTTCTTTTGGCCCAGCCCACAACTATTTGTTTTAGCCCAATGATTGTTTGATGACCCAACATCCGTGAGCTTCAGTAATGACCCCACTTGCATTATTAATTTGATCGCCCATATAATCTTTGATGCAATAAATATTTGTGCGGAGTTTGCTGCACAATTCACAAAGACATTTAGCATATTTGGAAATTGAATTTACAATAATTGAATTGTTAATTTAATGCAACATTCAAGCTTGACTAATACTCATTCTCATATCACGTAAACTCCTTTTTTTTCATTTACTCCCATTAATTAACTCATTTTAGGCTAATAATAACTTCAAACCAAAAATTATAAAAACAAGTTAAACTAACACATTTTATAGTAATATTATTGCAATTACAATATAATTAATATAGAGTAAACTATACCTAAAATACACCGATCAAATCCCTACACTTATCTTTTTTCGTCTCGAAAAAAAAAAACTTATATATATACTCTGCTCAAGACATTATCACAGACTAGCACCCCAGTCGCCCCATCATACCTTAGCTAAGATCCAAAGTCATATCTCATTTACAGATCAGCATTAGATGTGTCAATTCAGCAAGTCAAATTGATTTCTATTCAAAAACAGAATTAACCCGACTAAATCTAACATGCTTTCGGTTTTTATTCTCATGCAACACACCCCTCACAATTTTTCACTCCACTCGGTTTAATATCTGGACTAGCATGTAATGTGCTAGTATGAATCACTCAAGAACCAAGTATGCAACTCTGTTATCATAGACTTGTATAACAATCACACCTCAACTGTAGACAATGCACATATCTAATGGACTTACGGGTTTTGGGCTTTGGGTAAAGGTAGTGAACGTTTAGGCTGAAAGTGGCTAAAAGAAAATGGTGTAACCAAATTGATTGACAATCCTTATTCACAATAGACATAAATAAACACAACTTTGGTCATAATTAACCGTAACGAACAACTGCTATTTTATTATTTTTTTCTTTTCTTTTTCTCTCTCTTTTTTTCCTTTTTTTTTTCTTTTTTTTTTCACAACTTAACATAGATCAAATACTTGAACGTAAACATAGAACACAATGGATGTCATCAATTTTCTTAACAATGGTTAACAGGTTGATTTGGGTAACTTTATAGATTTAACAAACGAAAGGGTATAGGCTCAACATGGCTACTAAAGGTAATATATTTGGGTAAACCGGTTAACACAAAACAAATAAAAGGTGTCAAACAAAAAGGGAATCCTAAATCGCCTTTGTCATGTACGTGCATATATAGTCTACAACCTCAGCATGTATCAAATCACACAAGTTCTGCAACAGAGAAACATTTGGCCTACTCTCAACAAACGAAAATGTATATAAATCAATCTATCATCTAGTAGGCTCAAGATCTCGCAAAAGTGGGTAAATGGGTTACCGATGTGTGCATGCATTTATTACCAATAGCTTGTTAAACCTAGCCAGGCAATTCTAAACTTTTTTCTTAAAAACACCTGCTGAAAACGGTTCATATTACTTTTCCACAATTTGGACCATGACTAAGGATCTACTGGCAAAACAACTGTTTTAGCCCAATGATTGTTTGATGACCCAACATCCGTGAGCTTCAGTAATGACCCCACTTGCATTATTAATTTGATCGCCCATATAATCTTTGATGCAATAAATATTTGTGCGGAGTTTGCTGCACAATTCACAAAGACATTTAGCATATTTGGAAATTGAATCTATATATATATATAAAAGAAAAGACTTTTGCTGACGTGGCGTGCAATGGAGGCCCCAACCTTGTGCCACGTGGCATCATAATGGAGAGTTTTTGTGTTTTTGAATTGTTTTCTTTTTTAATTAAATTGAGTTATTTTAGGAAAAAAGAATTTAAAAATAAATTTAAAATTTTCTCTCTCATATTTCCTCCCATAACTTTTAAACGTTTATATCTTTTATATACGGGATTTTTTAAAGAAAAAAATTACACCAAATTAACGAGCGTTTTATTATCTTTCCAACGAGTACCATAGTGCTATATAAAAAACGGAGAAAAAAATCTACTATTTTTTGTGGGGTTTCGTTCATACAGGAAAAAAATACACAAAGTGTTCATGTTATCACGTAAAATTAGATTTTGTGGGGAATATGAGTTATTACTGATTAAAATACTATGAACATGCAATGATTAGAAGATTTTGTAGTTAGTTAACTTGAGCCATTTGTAATAGGTTATCACGTAAAATTAGATTTAGCAACCCCGGGACCCTCCCGGGGTAATCAGCTAGTTTACAATAATTGAATTGTTAATTTAATGCAACATTCAAGCTTGACTAATACTCATTCTCATATCACGTAAACTCCTTTTTTTTCATTTACTCCCATTAATTAACTCATTTTAGGCTAATAATAACTTCAAACCAAAAATTATAAAAACAAGTTAAACTAACACATTTTATAGTAATATTATTGCAATTACAATATAATTAATATAGAGTAAACTATACCTAAAATACACCGATCACTAAGCAAGTCACTAATCATGTTAAGATATTAGATTTGTCTATCCCATGAAATAAATAATACCTAGAAAGTACAATGAAATAACTAGTTAGTCAAGTGTTTTGAGCATTTTACAAGAAAACAAACACAAAAAATACGTAAAACAACTAGGAAATACATAAAATATGTATCAAATACATAGATATACATGAAAAACATGTTTCAAACACAAGGAAAAAACATGAAAAACACATAAATATATAACACAATTAGTCTGGTTATGGAAGAAGGCAAAACCGTAAGGCTAACCGAATGATTTGATTTTGGTCATATCTTAACAGAAACCGATTGGTTATTTTCGGTTCAGTTTTTTTTTCGATTATCAATTTTCATATATAATAGTCTAAACAAACAAACATGGTAGGACATAATTGAGATAATAAAAACTTGCGTGTAGGGGTGTTCATCGAATCGAATAACGAATTTTCGAATTATTCGAATCGAATTTTTCAAATAATTTTTTTTTACTGAATTCGTATTCGAATAAAAAACTCAATTCAAATTCGATTCGAATAAATTCGTTTAAGGTTAAGACTTAAGTTATGGGCTTTAGTTAGGCTTGGGCTTGGTAGGGTATTTTTGGCAAAACTAGCTGGTGGCTGGTAGCTGGAAGCTAGTAGCTTAGAAGCTTTTTAAATATATTTTAGTGTTTGGCAGAGTAGCTGGAGCTTTTAATAAAATGTATAAAATGACTATAATGGGCATAATTAAAAGCTTGTAAAGAATGTTTTTTTTTTATTTTTAAAATAGAACGGATATTTGTGTCATTTACTAATTAAAAGCTTGTAGCTAGTAGAGCTTTTTCTTAAAAGTTAGTAGTAGTAGTTTTTTACTATAGAGTTTTTTCTCCAACCTAAAAGCTTCCAGCTCCTTCAGCCAAACAAGGTTTTTTCTTGAGTAGGAGCTTTTTCTTAAAAGTTTGAAGCTTGAAGCTCCTAAAAGCTCCTTGCCAAACATACCCGTAATGAGCTAATTTATGACTTAGGTCAAATTCATAGATTAACCCATGTTCTAAAGTTATAGGAGTGTGTATATAATTATATATATAATAAATGTATTATTTTATTCGAATCGAATATAAAATCATAAATTCCTATTCGATTTGTATTCGATTTACTAAACTCGAATTGAATCGAATTCGAATTCGAATTGTTGATCATCGAATTGAATTCTTGATAATCGAATCAAATTAATTCGAATTTTGAATTTTTTGAATTCGAATCAAATTGTAAACACCCCTAGTTCCTACTCTAACCTTAGTGAAATAATATAAATAGGGGTGGCGGGGGATAAATAAATGCATGCAACATAACCGATCGCACATCAATAACGCTTTTATTTCATTCTAAGCCGCGCACCGTTGAGACGAAAGGTTATGCTTTGATTGTTGTTAGTGTTTTTTGTTATTATTATATTATTTAGGTTACATATGCTTTGATTATTGTTCGATTTGGTGTTTTTGTATACCTAATCATCAATAACCTGCATTGCTATTAGGGTATGTTCGGATTATTATTATTAATATTATTATTGTTTAGTTTACATATGCTTTGATTATTATTTGATTCGGTGTTTTTGTATACCTACCTAATCATCAATAACGTACCTTCTGAATACAGCAAGGAAGGAAGGAGCAATGTCTGAGTCCAAAGCTCAAGAAGAAGACAGGGACAGGGTTGCTTTTGAACACTGGAAATTAAAGTGGAACAAAACCTACGCTACCTCTGAAGAGGAGAATTCTCGATTCCAAAACTATCTACGAACGCTGCGTAGAGTAGGGGGTGATTCTGCCAATGATGATGATGATGATAAATCATCACCATCTTGGTGGGCTCTGTCTCGATATGCAGACCTGACCACAGACGAGTTCAAGTTTGAAATGTTTGGATTCAATAGCGTCACCGACCACTTTTCATCTGACAGTGATAGTGACGACGAGATGCTTGCGAAAACTCATATCAAGGCTTATCAACTAGTCCGGCTGGAGGATGGTACAAGCCGTATTGAGATTTCTTACCCGTCCACCACAAGTCCGCCTCACAAACACCAGAGTAACTAATTTCCTCTAATGATACAAGATAATTCACTATCTCTTCCTTCTTTGTACATAATAAATAATAAAATAAATAAATGAATAAATGTTAGGAGATGATGAAAAAGATACCAACAAGGAGGAGGAGGAGGAGGAGCCGCCTTTCAAACTCCAAAAAATAGGCTGTAAGTAATTTATTTTATCCGTTCAAGCCTAATGCTGATCAGTAATGGTAATGTTGTATGATGTTAGGTGATGGCAAAAACAATAAACTCCCTGGCTGTTTTTTTCCATAGAGTTTGGTTAACTAACTAAAAATATAGAAATTAGACATTGGCTTGAAACTTAATGTCCATAAATGAATGATGATTGATAAATAAATATAAACAAGTCAGGGGCATTCAAGCTTACATTGGTAAAACTGTGTTTTCCTTATTGCGGGAGTGTATCAATATTAGGCAAGTTCCATACTTTCTGATGAAGGATGATATATCGATGAGGATTCTTTAGATATGGGGTTTCTTTTTATGCAAGTACTTTTGAATTTTGATGATGAATTTGAGGCATGAGTTTTATATTTAGGTGTTGCTGTCAGCTTGTTGTGAATGTGGTTGTTTGTATGTGTATGGTGTTTGCATTCGCCTGCATTTTTGTTGATTTCTCGTAAATAAACTTTGGGAATGCACAACCCATGATTGTCCTTTTGTTTTCTGCTTGTGCATATTTTTCACAGGTAATTAAGATGTTTTAATTTGTATGTATGTGTTGCTTAAGAGATTAGTTCTCATTACCATGCATGCTGTTAATAGCTTCATCCGTCAACATATAAGTGAGACTCGGATCAAGCATTTAGAATTTCTTTTCCTGAAATGTTCATATATTGATTGCTGTATTCTAACCCAACCAAAATCTGTGCTGATTTTTTACCCATAATTGTTGCGCATAATTTATATACATATCACATTTCTTGCATTCGTTAGTTTCAGCCTAGTTATGGTATATTCATATTTGTTTAATGACGTGAAATGCAGAACGCTTTCCCCTGGAAGATGCAACCTGGCTTCAGCAGCTTTCCTTGATTTTCTGTTCATCATGTGGTGGACTATATAAAAGAATCTGTCTATTTAATGAATATGACTAGCGTATGGACTTTAAAAACCATCTGACTATTAAAAATATTTTACTAGTGTATGGCCTATTTAGAAGTATTTGACCAGGTGTGCACTATTTAACAAATTAACTGTTGTAGCAGCGTGCTTGTTCGACCGGTTATATGGTGCAGTTAAACTGTTTTCTAATCTCTTTCCAAAATAGTCTTTTTTTTTCTTCATATAATTAACTTAATTTTAATAACATTTAGTGACTAGTTTTTAAAGAGACGGTGGTAATGTTTTTTAGTTAGTTTGTTTCAGGAAAGAGTTAAAACAAAAGTATTGTGTTTGAGTAGTGCAAGTAATCGAAATCGATTGAAGTTTGAGTAGTGGTTGAGAGAATTCTTTTTGCATTCTCACAAGCAACTCTCACCCTCCCTAATGCTTTTGGGTTCATTGTCAAGTTCTTTTTCTATTTTCTCTAAATGAGTGTCACCGCCAACAGCTTTCACTTCAAATATACACTCTTTTGAAATGGCCATGATAGAAACATCAAAAGTGCCACTCCCTAAATCAAAAACTAGCACATTTATCTTCCGAGTAATATCAGGCTTATTGCCTAGACCATAAGCAATTGCAGCTGTTGTAGGTTCGTTGCTAAGTAGTAAGACATTTAATCCTGCAATAATGCCTGCATCCTTTGTTGCTTATCGTTGTGAATCATTAAAATAGGCTGGGACGGTTATCACAACATCTTTCACAACTTTTCCAAGGTACGCCTCGGCGGTTTCTTTCATCTTTCCAAGAATCATTGATGAGATTTCTTTAGCCAAAAATTTCTTCTTTTGACCATTGTAGGATACAACCACCTTTGGTTTGTCTCCAGACCCGTTTATTACCTTAAAAATGCCAAAACTTCATGTAGTATAGATGGGTTAAATGGGTCAACCTGTCAGCCCGCCCGCCCGGGTTGACCAAAACCCGACTTGTATCGCTAAACGGGTTTGCAGGTTCAACCTGAAACTGACCCGAACCCATTTAGGTTAAACCTAAACCCACAAATTTCGTGTTAGGTTCGTGTCGTGTCATAAACCCACACCCCTAGATCAAACTACTCACATACAACTCTACTCTAGTCCGATTTTGATTTCTTTCGGTTATCAGTTTTCGTTTGCTTACCCCTAGCAGATTGTGTTTTTTTCTCTAATTACGATGTTTTTTTGTACTGTGCATTATGTTTTTTTTGTCCATTGTGTTTTTTTGAGCTGCCATTTGTGTATTTTTTTTTTTGTACTGTGCATTATGTTTTTTCTGTCAATCTTGTTTTGGCTACTCAAATGTTTTATATTATTTATATACTTAGAGAATTGGAACAAGGTACCAAAGTGTAGCATCTTTTTTATGCCCTAACATTATTCTTTGATTTAATTTATCGAAATTCGGACATGTGTTTCCATTTTTTTCACTTTGTCATACAACTTTACTTTGACCAATGTTTCCTTTGTATTTAAAGTTGAGGTTGTGGCCATGATGGCTTTGTACAAGTATTCAGCGTGTTTGTGTTCAGGTAATACATTAATCATGTCTAGGCCAGTCACTAATCATGTTAAGATATTAGATTTGTCACTTCATATTATACTAGTTGGAATGCCCGCGCGTTGCCGCGGGTGTCCGAACTGATATCAGATTTAATTATGATGTCTATTCGTCACAACTCATTTTGGGTTTCCAACATCCTATTCCATTCAACCAAAAATAGCCGTAGAACAGATAAAATCAGAACCAAGCAAAAAAAAGTCTAGAATTTTCATATGAAGATCTAGATTTATTAAACCATAAGAAATTTTCATCAAAAGTATCAAAGTAGGTATGTCTACAATCTTGGTGTGCGGAAAACCACACTCCAAGGAATGTTGCACCGTTGATCTCCAATAGCGGTTATCGAAGAAATTATTACGCGTCAGTATACTTTAACCCAATCCTGTTCTCAAACAACATACCTTAATAATATCAAATAATACACGATCCGAATTGACCCGTTTTCATATTAATGTGGTGAATGGTATTTTCACCTCTGGTTGTGACTTGCTCACAAAGAAGTAATATTACTTTTCTTATAAAAAATACCCTACTATTTCCTCCACGGTGCAAAATTGCTCTTCTGTAACCTGAGAAAGGATTCTTAAGTGTAAGCTGAGAAAGGATTCTTGAGTTGTGCTTGATTTTTCTGACCCCATTTCGTCTTTTGTAAACCGCGACATAACATTTAATTAGCTATCAAACATAAAGTAAATTAATGCGTTGTTATGTCCTAAAAATAGAATTTATTTCAATGTAAGCATGTAACTTTGGCAGAAAAAAAAACAAGACGACTTAAAAAACAGAACTCACCTTAATAAGCCTCAATTCTTTTGGTATATAATAATATTATCTAAAGCAAGCTTGCAAGACTTAACTTTTAACAACAAAATATGCATGTTAAGGTGGTTCATCACAAAGGCTGCAAACATTAAACCATCTGCTCCACCACCATAACCTCAAGAGACCTTGTTGAGGCTCTTATTCTCACTCATTCTCTATCAAATATATAACAAAACAATGTGCTAAACTAATTGAAATATTTAATAAATCTTCAAACTATAACATGCACACTGCATGAATGGGTCTGACGGGTTGGGCAACGAGTCGAGCCATCTAAAGATTCAAGTTTCATATAAATAATCAGTCTATTAGATAGGAATCTAGGATTACCAATATACCAATACATGTATAGATTTCTATAATATTACATACTAAAATAGTATAAAAATATCAAGTTTAGGGATTATTACATCCACATAATATGCTGGCTCTAAAAGGCGTGGCGTTGCCAAAAGAATGGTTAAATAGCCCATGTGTCGAACAGCGCAAACCATAAAGTGTTTCATTCAACCTGCCAAGACCAATGACTTGTACGTAAAAAAACTCATTTAGACCCGTTATGCACCCACCTGTATTCAACATTTTTTATTAAGGACAATCATAAATTGAAATTACTTTATAGTCCACCCAGTACATATGCGGTTTCGTTTATATGAAATCCATCCAAGATATGCTGAATTGTTTTAAGTTTTTTTTTATTACATCGAATCATGGCTTTTGTCGGATCGTTCTAAGGGCGATAATAATTGACACAAACAAAATTAGCAGTTTTGGGTCTACTAACACGACCCGTTTAAATAGCCGACTGGGTTTGGGTTGACCCATATCAAAAATATGTCAGGTTTGGTTGACCCATATAAAAATAGGCTGACATGTTAACCTGTTTAATATACTTAGATTCTTTGTATAAACTATAATGTGTACTTATTTGTTCATAATGGTAGTAAATTAAAGAAAATAAACAATAAACCGCTTTATACTTTAAAAGTGTATATAGTGTTAATAGAATAAATAAACTTGCTACAGTAGTATTTTATATATAACAGATTCTTAAATGATTTGAGCTCCGTCCAACAATCCATTCACCTTTGGATCTTAGTCTTCAATTTTAGTTCATCCTAAGGTATTAAAAAACTTAAAAGATATAAAAAATAGGGTGTTATAAGTTGGAGAGCACTTTTGGAAATAAAAATAAATAAATGAATACTTAAAACAGTAATATTTGAAATTGCCTTCAAAAGTCTAGTAACATGGATGTAAGAATAAATTTGGTGAAATTCAATTCCAATATGCAAACGGTTGAACATTCGATCTCAGTTTCATACCAAAAAAATATCATGCACTTCAAGTTTATTTCAAACGACTAATTACTATTAGAAAAATGGTAACGAATAGTAGACTTTCATGTGTAGAGAAATTATGATTGGGATGTAGTGAGTTTTTAGAAAGTTTTTTTTTTAAGTTTAAAGATAGGGGAGAGATCGATTGATGGGATGTGAATGGCTGGATGTTCTTATAATTTGTAACGGATTCAGACTTAGATAATGAGAAATTTTATACCTTCCATGTGGTATTTTGAGAGAGTGCTCACTATGTAACTCATCATGCTGATGAAGATCTTTCTTAACTTCAAATATGACCTTTGCAACATCCTTTTTTTTCATCAGCCTGAAAGAAACATGCATTAGCCTTGGCATCAATAATATATGCATGTGCTTATTAATTAATACTCACACACCTAGACCAAGTGAGGTAGACATTAGTGTTGTTTAAACTTGTATTGACCTAACAAAATTCATCTTCATCAGCTCCCACTGTTGATATTATCACAACATCTGCTTCTCCACTTTGATAATCAGTAACACATCCTACTCTTACTTTAATAAATTTACTACGGAGTATTTTGATGATAATTTTCTAGTTTTGTTGCTTAAATTTGACTTGATCATAATTAGAAGATAAGAGGGCGAGACTAATTTTATATTTTGGTGATGCTTGTATAACAAATGGGATAAAATCAAAAACTTACATCATATAATTTATTTATTTAACTGGGACATGTGTATAATGTATAGTATAGTTCCATATATACCTTTATAGAGAAACTGCATTATCCTATAAACAACTACAATTTCAACCATGTTTTCCATGCCCTTTTTCAGCATCCAAAAGCTCTTTCTCATGCCATTTTCAGCATCCAAATGCTCTTTTTCTGAAACAAGTTTAATGAATGAGAATGGAGCAAACATTTACAGCTTTGTAATCTTTTCCATTAGTTTATGAATCATTCTATTCGCTTATCATTCATGTCAAATTTTATTAGGCAGGCTATATCAGAATATAATTATTAAAGTACCACTGTTGGCCTTTTATTTACTAATCTTTCAAGTACATGTATATATAAAACGAAAGGAAACATGCATACCAAGTTAAACATTAATGTAATGCATAAATGAACTGAATTTTAAATTTTAAACCCAAATCTTTTGGTGACATACATGCACAAACCTTCAACAACTACTCGCCTACCACCGTCTAAGCATAACATCTATCGCCTGAGATCGCCCCACGCCTTATGTGCGCTTCACAAAACGAAGTTTTAACATCTTATGCAGCTACCTTTATAAAACTTTTTCACAATTCTTATGTATATGTATTCTACAAACTTAAATATCTACTTTAAAGTTTAAATATCTATAAATTTGGTACTTAAGGGCGAAATAAAAAGATGAAGTACCTGACCTTTCGACGCAGAAGGGAAAAGTATTGTATTTTCTGTAAGACTCTTCTCACTGACTGAAAGATGTCAACAAAATAATTAAACATACAGATAATTAAAGACTATGATACTTTCTTCTCGTGCCAATAGAATATCATCTCTAAACCCAATAAGCTGAAAATCAGGCATAACGCTAAAAACCCGATCTCGAAGTATCAAATAAAGAAGCTATAAGTTCAACTTTAAAACCCATATGAAATCCAAGAACCCACAACCATATTCACAAATTCTCAAGGAACTCACATAGTCAATTCAAAGGTTAAAACAATGAAAACGAAATTAGATTTCACCTACCAATATAGCGTCTTAATCTGTGGTGATTTCAGCTACCAAACGAAATTAGATTCTCATATGAAATCCAAGCACCCAGATCCACTCGCATTCCCTCGATAGCTTCCATCACAGCATTTATAACATGTGGTGATATCTCAAAAATGTTAGGCCAGACATAGTTTAGTAAGTGGATCAGTGCATCCTCGCAGCCCAACCCAGCCACACCCAGAGCCATGTGCTTAACTGCGGACGCTGCTGTCTGTCTGTGAACCAGGTCCCAGTCCATAAGTGCATCTTCAAGCAATGGAGTCACTGCATAGATATAATGTTTACCCATTTCACCAATATACTAAAAAAGAAACGATAAGGATTTTAAAACACCGTTTTGCACATTTACTTTAGGCACACCAAAATCATTCATCAGTGCAGGTAGGAACGTGAAAGGTGAGCATGTTTCTGCAATTGCTATAGCAACAATAGTGCAGACACGGTTTTGTCTTTCTTGGACTTAAGGTTGTTTAGAAGGGTGGCTAAGACATCTTGAGGTCCAATGGCTTTAGCAATGTAACCAAATAAGTTCACCGCGGCCCGCCGGATCCCCTTTTTATGGGCTTTTAGCATTCCAAGCAGCTCAAAACAGATTCTCATCCACTCACAGGCAGGGACAAACTCTGCACCACAGTCAACAATATATCCCACTAAATCGATGTAGTTTTCTTGGACCTTTTCGTGACGATTTTTCAAAATCGGGGTTAAACGTGGAAGCAAGTCTTTGATTGGAGGAGTCATCTTGCTCATACCAATAACATTCATAATTGCTTTTAAAGCACCTAAAATCGAACCCAAAACCTCAGGATACTCTTCACCTAGATATTCATACAAAACGACCCCAAGATGTCCCATGAGTTATTCTTCCTTGCATTGTTTCATAACTACTGCAATTCTTAAAATCAAATATGCAGCTTGTTGTCTTACATTTGCACTTTTGTTGTTTAGGCGCCATTTTATGGTACCACAAATTTGCGAAAGGTATGGTTCTACCCTTTGACATGATTTGTTAAATAATGCGTAAAACATGAAAAAATTGAATAGCTTCGCCGGGTGGTACCCGTGTCTGCTTATCTCCCTGTTACCAAACAACACCAATCAGACAAAAATCTATAAATTCTTTACCTGAATGTCAAAGTGCATTGCATTCAAATTCAATATACAAATGCATATACACAGATAGGCCTAATTCAAAACTCATTCACATTTCATAAACATTCTCATTAATGTAATTAGTAAAATCAAACAAATGGACAGTTGATTTAATAAATAAAAGCAAATCGTCATAAGATTTACCGGGAAGAAACGCGGCTGCATCTTCTTCATTCAATGTATAACTTGCTCTACATAGCTCTTCAGCCAACTATATAAGAACAAAACAGAACATCAATAAAACAAACAACACAACTAAATCCCTAAATAAAATATTCATTATTATTATTGTTTTTTTGTTGTTGTTGTTAATGTTTGAAAAAAAAAAAATCAACTAAATTCCATAAATATAACATACATTATTAAAAAAACCTGCAACTAATGTTGTTCACACAATAATAACTTGAGTTTTCAATGCAAATGAGCAACATTCATACAAAAATCTACCCATTCAAAACATTAATTAAATAATTCAAATAACAATAAACGAAACAAAAGAACCTTACTTCTCTGCATCTTTCAGATCCAAATCCCCTTTAATAGACAACTGGATGATCGATTGAAAGGCTGGTTGGTCGCCAAGAACCTCTCAGCTCCTTTGATGTCGATTCAGAGTATTATGAATTGAATGGGGGTAAGGGTTCTTTGTTGACAGGTTCGTTTATGGGTTGTAATTCAAGAATTCAAGGGGGAGGGGGGGGGGTTACGTATGAAAGAATTCAACAATTGAATGAGGGTAACGGTTGTGTGATGATTATAGCTGATGTCGATTAAGTTTACCAGGAAGCTGAAGATGAAGCTGACATTAAATTGGTAGGGGTTAGGAAGAGAGTGGGGGCATTAAGGGAAACAATTTTATACTTTTAACTAAAATGCCAATACAAATTTACTAATATACCCTTTTAAGTGTCTTAATGTTCCACAAAGTTCCAATTGTACCCTCATTATGTAAGCATAAATCACTTGTGCATGTTGCTTCTTAAGTTGTTGTTTTAAAAAATAGACAAATACAGGTCGGACCAATGATAGGGTTTCAGATCTGTATTTGTGATTCAGATTTGTGTTTGTGAAGTTATAGTTGATAGTACAGTAGTCTAATAATATGAAGAAGGAAAATGGCGGGAAAATATTATTATGGAATTTGGCGGGAAAAGGAAATACAAGGTTCCAGGGCTGTGCCCTCTCTCTCTCTGCACACAGCAGGAGCCTAATTCAGCTAATAACAAACTCAATCCTATCCTTGCTAGCTTATTACATGACTATTTATACTAACACCAACATATTCTAGAACTTTCCTATTATACCCCTAATTATCTAGCTCATTCCTATCACTTTATCTCCTCATATAAATTTGAGTCCTTACATAAAAGTAAAGGAGGAAACAATAAGAGTTGCTACTTATATATACACAAGTATACAATGTATACTTTGCAAGAACAATGTAAAAAAAGATAGCGAAATAGTGTATTTTTGAACACTACTGAGACAAATGTTTTCTATAACGGAAAAGAATACTTGTTCATACCAAAAGTTGGGCTTTTAACTTTGACTTCTCCCTATTTTCCTTTGACCCATTTTATAGCTCTGAATCACAAGGTACATCTACATAGACAAAACAATCACTATGCCAAAAACATATAACAATTCATCAAAACCTTTAGCAGATAACCAATCTTTAAACCTCCATACACTTCATTTATTCATTTAAGAATGTATTCTAATCAAGCAACACAATAAACAAATTGCTATTAGTTATGACTTATGACCCATTTGACCCGTTACATTTTAGCTAATGTTTAGAATTGGTCGGTTTTATAAATTTGGTCCACTAAAGACAGTGGCAAAGGATTATTGGGGCCAGGGGTACCTCAGCCCCACTGTTTTTTGGCTCAGTGATGGTAGTTTGCGATTTCGTAGGTAATTTTTATATGAATTGAATCCGGCCCCAACCGATTTGATCTTTTGGCCCCCATCCATAGAAAAAAATTTGGGTCTCGTAATATTCGGCCCCCACCACTATTTTTTCAACCTTCGCCACTGACTATAAATAACTCATACCAGTTCAAAATTGGATCACTAAGAATCTTGACCCGTTTGGCTTCTATTAAAATACACTTCGAAAGAAGACATAGATTAAAAAAAATGCACATTTGAGATTAGCACCATTTTCCATTTTCTATAATTTGTGATAGCTCTGTTGAAATGTTGAGTTTTTGTTTGTCAAAATATCCAACATAAAATGGTTCCATTTTCATAGGAAAGCAGAGGTGTCTAAATAACAACTGATAATCTTGGTGCCTGTGGAACCAAGGGCTTCGCATACGGTTATCTCCAATAAAGTTTTCAATTTTGAGAATTTAATCACTAAACCTGCATATCGGATTATCTGACCACAGTAGTTGAAAAACCAGACCATTAAAGTCCAAAAGATAACCTATCAGTCACACTTGGTTTGGTTTTGAGATAAAAATTTAAAAAACCACTTAGTTTCATTTTCAAATAGGATGAATGTAGGATCCATCATCCATGTTGACTAAGTGTGGGGTCGAAATTGAGACTGTTGCTAATAATTTGAATCTTCCATTGCTATTAAACAAACCAGGAAAAGATGATAGCAAATTAACAATCAAAAGCAATGGAGTTGCAACTTCCAACTTCTCTTCGGCAATCACGAGGAGTCTATGAAAATAAGAGTAATAAACGGATCAAAATTTCCATATAACATAAAACACTATTTTCATAGATAGTAGTAACATATGAAAGATCGAATTACCCAGTCGGGTTATTAGCATCTCTCTGAGAATGTTGTGGAGTGGCATCACTCGCAAGTCGCATCCATAGCTGCATAACCTTGCAATAATCATCGCTTTTACCAAAATTTAGAAACAAAAACAAAAAAAATAGGTGTTGCTTTGTGATTTATATAAAACCTTTTTAATATTGAAGCTTATATATAAACATACCGTGTCCTTGTTGTCGCATATAACATGTTCATGGCACTTGGCCTCTCAATAATTGTTTGAAGTTTAGAAGACTTTTTCCATTGCTTATCTCGATATCTAAACACAACATAATATGATTCGAGCTTCCCATAAAATAATGAACTTCAAAGATCAAATTTATAAAAGAAAGTAACTTAATCTTCACAAAAATAGTAACCTAATCTTCACACATAATCACCATGAAAATATAAGTACAAGTAAATCACAGACATTAACATACCATAAAATGCCAATGGTGAGCAACAGAGACGCCCAAGTTTAATCCGTTTGCAATTTGTTGTTTCCAAAAGCACACATGCCATACCTTACCTAGTTCAATCAAAACATCAAGAACAAATGCCAACAACACCTATAAATCAATTAAAATTCGAACTGAAGTGAACAAATTCTCAACAGAAAACAAACGATCATCGTTTTAAAGAGATATTCGAGAATCAGATTACAGATCGAAACAACTGACTGTGTTGCTTTGAATAGTTGCTTTAGAGATCTATGGCTTCATATCAGATGTGAAAATGAAAATGGTTACACTACAGCAGTTTAACGTAGTTTGTTATTCAGATTAGTATTGACTCCACTTTGTTTAGAAATGCGCGCCATATGCGCGCCTTATGCGCGAGGTGAAAGAAGCGAAGGAAATCGCAGTATGTGCTTCTAGGTTTTAATGTATGCTTTTTAACTAACTATCAACATCTTTGTAGGCCATTTTAGCTAGGTTAGATGGTTGGGTAAAAGAGACTTGTTTACAAATGTGTGGCCGATGCGCGAAGTGAAAGATGAGATTAGGAAAGCGGCTCATATTCTACTGGTTTAAATGTGTGATTTAACTAATTATTTCAACATCTTTGTAGGTCTATCTAATAAAATAAAATGTTTGGGTATAAGAACTTTGTTTAGAAAGGTGCGCACGACGCGTGAGGCGTAAAAGGCGATCAGGAAACCGTCTCATTTGATTGAGTTTGGGTGTGTGATTTATACTAATTATTTCAACTCTATGTAAAATCAATAACACCTCATCCCTCCGGTTTTGATACTTAAATTAGATCATTTTAACTTAATTTCCTGCTAATACAACAGTCACTGCATCCCAAAATATATACAGAAATGATTTTACAAGACTATTTATATAACCCGAATGATAATGAATTAATGAAGTGGATGTATCTTATATGTAGAATAATTCTATACAAACAAGTGCCGCTAAAAAAGCTCATCAATCATAACATACAAAGTATGCAAAACAAGAAAATTATACCTAATAGTCAGGTGCATTATAGAAAAAAGTAAATCACATTGATACAAGATTCCTTAATCATCTTCACAATTCACAAAACACTTCAAACTTGTATTTAGCTATAGGTTTGTATGAAAGAGCAACCGTTAACACAAAAAAAAAAAGGAAAACATGCAATAAGGAAAACAGTATTGTACCGGACGATGCAATTGTAATTGGGTCTTCTAAAATTAGGGCAGGGTAGGAGCACCTTGGGTGTCTGAACGAGCATTGGACGGTATTAGTAATGGGTTAAGGGCATTTAACTACTTAGAATTAGCCATTTAATTGGACGGTTTCACAGAATTGAACATGGCATTGAAACGAACTGTCTTGTGGTGATTGCAGGCCGATTCATTTTCTGAATTAAATGAATAAAGCCATGATTTTATCCAATTAAATGCGCCATTGATTGTTAAAACACCATTCTTTAAATTGAAGATGCCAATTAAGAAGGGCCATTCGTAACCCATGCCAACATTGAATAAGGTGTTTACTAAGGGTGTTACATTTAGCAGGGATATAAACAGGGATATAAAGTATGCAGTAGAATTATATACTTTTGCCAATAAAAGTTGTACACAAAGGGTATAAAGGGAAGAAAATGATTAAAGATTAGATATTTTTGAAGGAACCTTTCATCTCCCATCTTAACTTTGCCACTTTTGGACGATTTTAGACATGTCTCGTACATTATAATGTATTATAGATATAGATTTGTCTATCCCGTAAGATAAACTAGTACATAGATATACATAGAAAGTACAATGAAATAACTAGTTAGTCAAGTGTTTTGAGCATTTTACAAGAAAACAAACACATAAAAATACGTAAAATAACTAGGAAATACATAAAATATGTCTCAAATACATAGATATAAATGAAAAAAACATGTTTCAAACACGAGGAAAAATATGAAAAACACATAAACATGTAACACAATTAGTTTGGTTATGGAAGAAGGCAAAACCGTAACGGTAACCGAATGATTTGATTTTGGTCATATTTAAACAGAAATCGCTTGGTTATTTTTGGTTCAGTCTTCAGTTTTTTTCAATTATCAATTTTCGTAATAGTGTAAACAAACAAACATGGTAGGTCATAATTGAGATAATAAAAACTTGCACCGATTTTATAATTTGTGTTCCGACTCTAACCTTAGGAGCTGTTTGATAGCTTCTGAATGGTCATTAAGAGCCTACATCTGAATGGTTCATAGTCTCTTAATAGTTAGGATATAATCTTAAGTATGAATGGTTAGGATATAATATCTTAATGATTGCCTCTTAACCATTAAGACTTATAGTTACCTCTTAACCATTCAGAGGTTATAGACCATTAAGAGGTAGCCTCTGAATGGTCATTAAGAGGCTACCAAACAACCCCTTAGTAAAACAATATAAAAAGGTGTGGCGGGGGATAAATAAATTAATGCATGTAACATAATCAATCGCACACCAATAATGCTTTTATTTCATTCTAAGTCGCGCAACTTGTTGTCCGCCTGCCCGCTATCTTGATGTAGTTTTTCGCAATTATGTGTTAATAAAAATATTAACATTTTAGCAAAAAAAAAAAAAACAATTGTTATTATTATTATTATATTATTTAGGTTACATATGCTTTGATCGTTGTTCGATTTGGTGTTTTTGTACAATTGTATTCCTAATCATCAATAACCTGCCTTGTTATTAGGTTATGTTCGGATTATTATTATTATTATTATTATTATTATTATTATTATTATTATTATTATTATTATTATTATTATTATTATTATTATTATTATTATTATTTAGGTTACATATGCTTTGATTATTGTTTGATTTGGTGTTTTTGTATACCTACCTAATCATCAATAACATGCTGAATACAGCAAGGAATGGGCAATGTCCGAGTCCAAAGCTCAAGAAGAAGACATGGACAGGGTTGCTTTTGAACACTGGAAATTAAAGTGGGACAAAACGTACGTTACCTCTGAAGAGGAGAATTCTAGATTCCAAATCTTTCAACAAAATCTGCGTAAAACGGAGCGTCATGCTGCTATAGCTAAGGTTGATAAATCATCACCACCTTGGCGGGCTTTATCTGGACTTGCAGACATGACCATGGACCAGATCAAGTTGGAAATCCTTGGATTCAATAGTGTCGACGACAAACTACCATCATCTGATAGTGATAGTGAAGACGAGATGCTTGCCAAAACCTCTATCAACACCACAAGTCCGCGTCACAAACACCAGAGTACGTAACTAATTTCCTCTAATGATACATGCAACATGCATAATTCACTATCTCTTCCTTCTTTCTACATATTAATATTAATAAATAAATGTTAGGTGATGATGAAAAAGATACCAACAAGAAGGAGGAGGAGGAGGCGCCTTTCAAACTCCAAAAAATAGGCTGTAAGTAATTTATTTTATCTGTTCAAGCCTAATGCTGTTTACTTATTTGTGAATGTGGTTGTTTGTATGTGTATGGTGTTGCATTCGCCTGCATGTTTGTTGATTTCTCGTAAATAAACGTTTGGAATGCACAACACATGATTGTCCTTTTGTTTTCAGCTTGTGCATATTTTTCACAGGTAACTAATTAGTATGTTTTTGTATGTATGGTGCTTAAGAGATTAGTTCTCATTACCATGCATACTGTTAATAGCTTCATCAGTCAACATATAAGTGAGACTTGGATCAAGTGTTCAGAATATCTTTTTTTTTTTAAATGTTCATGTATTGATTACTTAGAATTAAAAGAAGAAATAATGTATGAAACACCATCACATCTTGATTCAAGTATTCAGTATTCTGTCTGCGCAGATTTTACCCTTGATTGTTGCTTTCGGTTCTCATAATTTATATACATATCACATTTCTTGTCTTAGTTTCAGCCCAGTTATGGTATATTCATATTTGTTTAACAACGTGAAATGCAGAAAGCTTTCCCCTGGAAGATGCAACTTGGCTTCAACAGCTTTCCTTGATGTTCTCTTCTTCATCATGTGGTGGACTATATAAAAGAATCTGTCTGTTTAATGAATTTGACTAGTGTATGGACTATTTGTTGGACCTTAAGTATAATAGTGGAGCCACCATCTAGCTAGAATAATTACAGCTATGCTTGATTTATTGATTTACACCATTTTATTTACACAAATGATTCTGAGTAAAAAAAACACCTTATAAATCTCAATGTTTAACCACCATAGTTTCAACACTAGATTAGGGATTTGTGAAAACAGACTCTAGGAATGCTTTTCTACTCCGAAGCTCTTCCGCAGGTGCAACTTGGTTTTTCTCCAGCCATTTGGTTGTGTCAGCAATAGCATTCTCCATTTTCTTTAAGCTCTTAGGTTGCACCACCTTCCTGATATTGTATTCTTTCATCTTATTCTTCATGTAATATAAACAATCCTCTAATGCATTGTATGCATCCATTCTTTTCTTGTATTCTTGATCCTCAAGTCTATACTTCTCGCCGTCTTTTACCATCTTTTCAATCTCTTCCTTGGCGAGTCTCCCATTTTTGTTGCTAATTACAAGTTTTTCCTTCTTACCGGTGGACAATATCTCAGCAGTGACAGTAAGGATACCGTTAGCATCTATTTCTAACGATTCCTTAATTTGCGCGGTTCCTTTGGGAGCAGCTGGTATTCCAGATATTTTAAATTCCCCTAACAAATGGTTATCTGTGGATCTGGCTCTTTCGCCTTGATACACCTTGATCTTTATACAATATTGGTTGTCTCCGTTTGTATAAAAGATTTTTTCTGCTTTTGTAGGTATTGTAGTGTTTCGTGGGATCATAACATTCATTTCTTTTCCTGTTGTCTCTACGCCAAGCGATAAAGGAGTGACATCCAACAAGAGCAAAGTTTGAAGACTATTATCATTGATACCACTTAGCTTTGCAGCCATAACGGCTGCACCATATGCCACAGCCTCATCAGGATTCACGCTCTTGCATAGCTCCTTCTGGTCGAAAAGTTCCTGCAACATTTGTTGGACCTTTGGTATCCTAGTGGAGCCACCGACTAGAATAATTTCGGCTACACTTGATTTCT
Source organism: Ambrosia x helenae (assembly GCA_030844895.1). Lineage (NCBI taxonomy): Eukaryota > Viridiplantae > Streptophyta > Magnoliopsida > Asterales > Asteraceae > Ambrosia > Ambrosia x helenae. The sequence goes on from JAUTDX010000615.1 coordinate 65,854, forward strand.
CAATCTTTGCATCCTTTAGACAATTCTCCACAATCTGAATGCATTTGTCAAATGAATCCATGTTCAGGTCTTCAAATTTAGCTCGAGTAAATTTCATCGAAAAGTCAATCCCTTCGTGCAAGTAGTCCAAATCGATTGAAGTTTGAGTAGTGCTTGAGAGAATTCTTTTTGCATTCTCACAAGCAACTCTCAACCTCCCTAATGCTTTTCGGTTCTTTGTCAAGTCCTTTTTCCATTTTCTCTTGAATTCCCGAACACAATGATCCACCATACAGTTATCAAAATCCTCGCCTCCTAAATGAGTGTCACCGCCAACAGCTTTCACTTCAAAGGTACCCTCTTTTGAAATGGCCAATATCGAAACATCAAGAGTGCCACCCCCCAAATCAAAGACTAGCACATTTATCTTCCGAATAATATCAGGCTTATTGCCAAGACCATAAGCAATTGCAGCTGCTGTAGGTTCGTTGATAATACGTAACACATTTAATCCTGCAATCGTGCCTGCATCCTTTGTTGCTTGACGTTGTGAATCGTTAAAATAGGCTGGGACGGTTATCACAGCATCTTTCACAACTTTTCCAAGGTACGCCTCAGCGGTTTCTTTCATCTTTCCAAGAATCATTGATGAGATTTCTTCGGCCAAAAATTTCTTCTTTTGACCTTTGTAGGATACAACAATCTTTGGTTTGTCGCCTGACCCGTTTATGACTTTAAAAGGCCATAACTTCATGTCAGCCTGAACTTTTGAGTCACTAAATCTTCTTCCAATTAACCTCTTAGCATCTAATGATCCAAGTCAAAACAAAACTATATCAACAAATAGATTTAGTACTTGTTTCTATTTTTGATTGATCGAAATCTAATATAAAGTAAAATGTATAAACTAGTAAAAATGAATAGGCTGACCGAATATGGTGTTGGCAGGGTTCATGGCCACTTGGTTCTTGGCGCCATCACCGATGAGGCGTTCAGCATCAGTAAAAGCAACAGTAGACGGTGTAGTTCTGTTGCCTTGTTCGTTGGGTATGATTTCAACTCGACCATGGTTCCAGACGGCTACACATGAGTACGTTGTTCCGAGGTCGATGCCAATGGCTGGTGCTTCTGTTCTTCTTGACTCCATAATACATTTAATTGTCAACTTAATCCAAGAGCATTTTGGTTAATTTAAATTGAGTTGTCACTATCCATTTGATTAAAAAAAAGTTTTCTATATTGTAAATAAGAATGAAATTTCTAAAACATAAAGAAAGTCAATTGATTCCTTGATGGAAAATTGAGGATATATGTCATACTTATGCAGAAGTTTCATGGATGTTGAACATGAGACGTGTGATTACCAACTACTAATTATAATGCAATATAATATAATATATTTGTATTAAGTTCAAACCTATACTTTTTGAGAAAATATTAGGAAATTACGGTTTTGTTAAACAACAAACCAAATCGGCCAGGTTAAGTGGGTCAGACAGTTTGAACCTATTGTGTGCTATTTTTTTAAAAATTGTTAAGAAGATTAAAGTTAAAAAGATGACTCATAGTTATAGATATAATAGTTATACATATCACATTCAGAAGAATGATAAGAAATAACGAAGCTTAAAATGAATAATGATTTATGTTATTAAGTTAATTGATTTTTGTACTAGATATATAAGGCATATATACCCCCATATTGCATTGACCGAACCAATCAGTTTCACAACAATTTTCCTAACGTGTTCACATGTCTTTATCCCCTTGGCCTTTGATACCTTTGGCTCCCTAACGCCAGAAGCTATTCGTTTCTTGATCGACCAGGGTCCAACGGGTCGTACACATCAATAGTTTATCCCCAGGGGGGGCAAGGATTTGTATTTGGGAGATTAGAGTTCGCAATTCAGAAAGGGGTGGCGGCGCAACTTGTTGCCCGTTTACCCTCTATTTTGATGTAACTTTTGTATTTCGTTTTAATGATAAAGATGAAATTATATTAAAAAAAAGTTACAATTTGTTTTATTTTATTTTGGTTATAATGCATTTATCTTTTGCTACTAGCAATAGAAGTAAACTTCTGGTGCTTCAACTTATTAAGTCTTGCTGCAAACTTGAAACTTAGTTGATTGTAATCAAAAATAGAAATACAGAAGTCACATTTTTTAAACATCACACATAGAACATATTTCACTTGTAAGCAATAACAATTCAAACCAAGAAATTATCACAAGCTTAGAGATCCCATAATCACCACACTTTCAGAACTAAACTAGCGGCGTGCAAGCAAACTCCAAAAATGTTTTTTTGCGTTGAAGGTCGCTAATAGGTGCAGCTTGATTGTCGTCGAGCCACTCAGTCATTTCATCAATGGCTTTCTCCATTTTCTTCAAGCTCTCTTGGTTCACTCTCTTGTTGACTTTGTATTCTTTGACCTTTTTCTTCATGTTGTATATGCAATCCTCTAAAGCAATGTATGCATTCACTCTCCTCTTGTATTCTTGGTCCTCAAGTTTGTACCTCTCGGCTTCTTTTACCATCCTGTCTATCTCGTCTTTGGAGAGCCTTCCCTTATCGTTTGCAATCGTGAGTTTGTTTGACATACCAGTTGATAGTATCTTCGACGTGACTGTGAGGATACCGTCGTGGTCTATCTCAAAGCAGTTCTCGATTGTCATATCGCCTTTGAGAGCAGGAGGTATTCCAGAAACTGTAAACTCCCCCAACAAATGGTTATTTGTAGATTTCGTCCTTTCACCTTGATACACCTTGATAACCGTCGAAGGTTGATTATCTTTAGTAGTTACATAACTTTCAAATTTCTTCGTAGGTATTTGAGTGTTTCGTGGGATCACAACGTCAAATACTTCTCCTATTACCTCAATACCAAGTGACAACGGCGTAACATCAAGTAGCACCAAATCTGGAACACTCTCATCATTGCTACCACTTAACTTTGCAGCCATAACGGCTGCACCAAATGCTACAGCCTCATCGGGGTTCACGCTCTTGCACAGGTCCTTCCACCCAAAGAGTTCCCGCAACATGTGTTGGACCTTAGGTATCCTAGTTGAGCCACCAACAAGAATAATCTCGTCTACCCACGATTTGTCCACATTAGCATCTTTTAAACATTGGTCTAGAGTTGCAATGCACTGACTAAACAAGCTCATGTTCAGCTCTTCAAACTTAGCTCGAGTAAATTTCATCGAAAAGTCAATCCCATCATGCAAGCAATCCAATTCAATTGAAGTTTGAGTAGTGCTTGAGAGAATCCTTTTTGCTTTCTCACAAGCAAATCTTAATCTCCCCAATGCTCTTTGATTCCCTGTCAAGTCTTTGTTCCATTTCTTTTTAAATTCCGCTGCACAGTGATCCACCATGCGGTTATCAAAATCCTCACCTCCAAGATGAGTATCGCCAGAAACAGCTTTCACCTCAAAAATGCCGCCTTCCTCAATTGTAGACAACGAGACATCAAAAGTACCGCCTCCCAAATCAAATATGAGCACATTTATCTTACCAACAAACTCGGACTTATTATCCAGACCATAAGCAATAGCGGCTGCTGTAGGCTCATTGATCATGCGAAGAACGTTTAAACCAGCAATAGTACCAGCATCCTTGGTTGCTTGACGTTGCGAATCGTTAAAATAAGCCGGAACAGTTATCACAGCGTTTTTCACAGCTTTTCCAAGGTAAGCCTCAGCAATTTCTTTCATCTTTCCAAGAATCATTGACGAAATTTCTTCCGCTAAAAATTCCTTCTCTTGACCTCTGTATGAGACTACAATATTTGGAGTGTCAGCCGGCCCTTCTACGACCCTAAAAGGCCACAACTTCATGTTCTCTTGAACCTTGGAATCACTATACTTCCGTCCAATCAACCTCTTAGCATCTGAAAAATCATGGCTGATTATTCAAACAATAACAAGTAGATATCCAAAATTCCCATCAAAATTAAATTTTACGCTAAGCGTATTCATGTTAATCAGTGTATGATAAACAGATGCTTGTTGACAAGATCACTTGGTGCTTTAGATTCATGTGTTTCAACATGTTCATTAAAAGAATAGTCTCCACTCGATTCCATATTTATGTTTAACTACTTGTTTCAAGGTTAGTTCTTTTTCTTTTTCTTTTTCTTTTAGATCATAAACATATAAACTCCAAGCAATTCTAAACAATTTTTTTCATAAGTATTCAAATCCAGTGGATGGTTTGGTACACTTTTTTTTTTGGGTTATTGTTGACTTTTATTATAAGTTTATCAAAACCATGGTTTAAAAAAACGGGTGAGGCGTACGCCTCGAGGCGAAACTCTAAGAAAATGAGTCTAAGACGCGCCTCATGGGGTTCAGATTGTACATACGCCTCTAAGGGCTGAGGCGCTAAGAAAATGCGCGCCTCGGGTGTGCCTCAAGTGGTTTAAGGCGTTTTTGATGTGTGTGTGTGTTTTTTTTTGGTGTTTTAGACTTTTTGGGTCAATTATTTTATTTTTGATGTGTGTTTTTGATGTTTTATACTATTCTAGCTCAACTATTTTTTTTTTTTATAGAAACGTAATTTTTATATTTATTTTTTGACTGTGGCTTGAGGCTTACGCCCCGGTTCGTCTCAAGGCTTACGCACGCAAAGGGAAAACGCCTCGAGGCTCGTTTCAGTTTTTTTAAACTTTGATCAAAACTAATGAAAAGAAGGAAAAATCATTAAACTAACCAAATATGGTGTTAGCAGGGTTCATGGCCACTTGGTTCTTGGCACCATCTCAATAAGACGTTCAACATCAAGGAAAGCAACCGTAGAGGGTGTGGTTCGGTAGCCTTGCTCATTGGTATGATTTCGATTCGACCATGGTTCGAGACAGCAACACACGAGTACGTTGTTCCAAGATCGATGCCGATCGCAGGGGCTTCGTTTACCTTTCCCTCCATTGATATGTCTTAACTCTTAACACTGAAGAAACCTTTTGCTCTTCCTTTTATTTAAATAATGGAGATGTTTATGTGATATTTTAAAAGAATAAGTAAATTACAAAAGTCGTATCTTGTTTATGCAATATTTTATTTAATTGGGTTTATATTGTGTCTATATTTTATTTTAAGGTTTGTTTGTTTCCATTGAAAATCCTACGAAATAACTTCACAACTTCCACAGATTGAAAATTGAAGAAGCCAGAAATTTCGAACTAGTTGTACAAATAAACAAACTATATATGTATCTATCTTATTTTTATTTTGTTTTTACCTTTTGAACATTGAAACAATTCTTAAACATAGTTTTTTTTTCAAACATATATAGTACCACGTCAATTCTCACCCAACAAAATTGGTATCGAATCGTTATTGATATTTGATTTTATGATTTTCAATAGATGTAAAACACGTATTGATATCATTTTGAGTATATTACGCCAATATTTTTTGTGTTTCGGTTGCTATACCGAGTGTTGTTACAATAAGCATATCGTAATGAATCAGACTGATGCCAATTGATTTCCTGTTGTATCACTCGGGGCATTCCAATGTTTATAGTTTACCTTTATTGTTCATTTGGGTCTAAATGATGGAAAACAAAGAATTGAATTTTGAAATTCTATTATGTTTAATCTAGCAAGTTTCAACACAATGCTCTCGGACCGGACGGTTCGGTGGGAGTGGACGGACCGAGACACAAGATTGATGCATTGGAGGTGACCGATCGATTTAGACATTAATTCGATGTCTTTCTCCATTTTCCTCGCCTCTTGTATCGCAACGAACATTTTGTTTTTGACGATTCTTTCTTGCATTGTGTCCAAATGCCTAGCTCCAAGGTCTCGTATATCTTGAAGCCATCGATTCATCTCTTTGAAGTCTTCTTTCATTTCGCCACCTGTCGAAGACAACTCCCCTCTTCCCCCCTTTTGTGTGCTTCTTCTACCTATCGGTCGGGGCAACTCCTCTTCCTCTTCGGCGACATCCTCATTTAATCGACATTTCGAGCATCAGAAGTGGGTGTCTCTGGATCAACCGAAGAAGAGGTTTTGGACCGTTTGGCTTTACGCCTACTAGTAGACGTCATGCCCGGTACGTTAGCCCATTTAGTACTTCCTTTTAGAAGCTCCCAACACCTCATGTAGGCGAACGTCCACGCTATGCACAGAACTCCTCCAACGTTTTTTTTTTTCAATATATCCGCATCGCTACAACCGCTACCTAAATTATCCTTCACACGTTAGAAAAATTCTTGAAATGCATGGCATCTATTCTTCTGTTTATGTCGGTCCATTTGCTTGAAATCGAATCGTTTTCCTGATATTCTCCTCTACCCATTGCCTTGAAAAGGTTTCTCGAATACTCGTCCAAAATAGGAGAGAACTTTAATAGTTGGCTACAAAAATTAGAACCAATATATTGTTATCGTTGTTATTATTATCATCATCATTATTATTGATGTGTTGTTTTATATTATTATTATGGTTAATGAAAATGTTGATTTAGGCTCGTTGCCTCTGAACTCTAGGGATTGTCTCTATATTGCCTCTAAAGTCAAGTTCCTAGATTTAGATGGGCTCTAGGAAAAAGAGATTGGTTCTAAGTGTAACAACCCGATCAGGAGGGGCTGGACGAATTAACAGATTGATAACAGACTTGCACAACGGAAGCAACGATGACTAATATTTAATGTTTAATACAAATTCTAATCCAAAAATGTAAATACACAAATTAAATAAATAAACTAATAACTATGCAGGGACGAATCCCGTCGGTCGTCGAAGCAGCTGGCGGGTTGTGATCCACTAGTCAATTCGATCTCTACACGTCCATAACTCTAAAAGCTCTAATTCGCAACGCTTATAACTCGAATCTTCTAACCCAACGATCTCTAATCCACACAAGCAAGCATATACCTTGTCTTCATGATTATCCAAACGCAGTACCTGAACACATGCTTAAAAGAGTTTGGATCAGCAATTACGCTGGTGAGTCCGTATAAGTAGTAAAGTGGATCCAAAACAAGTTTATCATTTCATAAACAAGTTTACACAGTTTAACACATTTTTGTTCCCAATCTACATGAAAGTTTGTTATACTAATCTGTGTAAGTTTGTTAGAAAACTTACATTGAAATCAAAGACATAACCATCAACGTGAACCGGCTTGTGTTTGACACAATTCCCTTAAACAGATTTGCGGTCTGTTCCCAGGGTACACCGGTTCTTAACAGTGGTGGTGCACTGTCGGACTTGCACACTTGCCTGAAAAATAATTGAAACTTGGTTGTTGCGATTGAGTGTATGTGTTTTCGTATGTGTATTCTCATGTGTCACAAATATGACACAAAAGTCTCTTATATATACAAGAGTCAATGGTGGATGAAGATTATAACATAATTAGACTCTTAATCTTAGTCTTAAAACTATAATCAAGTGTCATAAATAAATTAACTCTACTCAAGAGTTTTTATTCAATTCACCACATGAAGAGTTATACACTTAATTTTAGTCTTAAAACTATAATCAAGTATAAAAAAAAATTTAACTCTATCAAAGAGTTTTTCTTCAATATAATTATAATTTCACTAAATTATAATTTCATTAAATTAAACCTCCATTCACCTTTTAAATTTCCAACAAACTCTAAACTAATCTATATACTATAGACACAAAGTCATTATGTTTAGACGCGAACTCTAAACTAATCTCTAAACTTTAGTGAAGATAAGGAGATGAGGTCTAAAGATAATGAGATGTGGTCTATGGGTTAAAGATTTCAGACTTTACATATACTGCGTCCAAAAGTTGGGATTAGAATATGCGTCTAAAATTTAGAGATTTTAGACTTTAGGTTGGAGGCGGCTAATTTAAGGGATCTAGCACTTGTAATTATTTCAATGATTAAAATTAAAGAGTCTATAAAATTAGACTCATCTTTATTGTTTAGACTCCAAGTATGTTTATTTGGCATTGGCAAACGATCAAATGTGTATTTATATGATTTTCTCTACATAATGCACTCTGATAGAAAATACTAATAAATAACATTTTGTTGGTCAACTTTATTCAGTCGTGCCAACTTGTAATTTTATTCCTCCTTACTCAAAAATAGTAAAAACATAATTAACATTTTTTTATACATCACATATACAAAATTTTATTCACATGTTTAACCAAAAACAATTCAAGCCAAGCCCTAAGCACATGCTTAGATATCACAATGTTTAATCATTATAGTTTCATAACTAAACTAGGGGTGTGCAAACAAACTCAAGAAATAACTTTTTGCGCTGAAGCTCGTTAATAGGTGCAGCTTGATTGTCCTCCAACCACTCAGTTGTTTCATTAATGGCTTTCTCCATTTGCATCAAGCTCTCAGTGTGCACCCTATTGTTGACATGGTATTCTTTGACCTTTTTCTTCATGTCGTATATGCAATCCTCTAAAGCATTGTATGCAGCTACTTTCTTCTTGTATTCTTGGTCCTCAAGTTTGTATTGCTCGGCTTCCTTTACCATCTTTTCTATCTCGTCCGTGGAGAGCCTTCCTTTATCGTTTGCAATTGTGAGTTTGTTTAACATACCGGTTGATGATATCTTTGCCGTCACTGTGAGGATACCATCAGGGTCTATCTCAAAGCAGGTCTCCACTTTCATATCTCGTTTTGGAGCAGCTGGAATGCCATAAACTATAAACTTTCCAACAAATAGTTTTTCGTAGATTTGGTCTTTCGCCTTGATACACATTGATACGCATTTCAGTTTGGTTATCATGAGATGTATAGTAATTTTTGAATTTCTTTGTAGGTATTTGAGTGTTTCTAGGGATAACAACACTAAATACTTGTCCTCTTACCTCCATACCAATTGATAAAGGTGTGACATCAAGGAGCATCAAATCTTTAAGACTTTTATCATCGCTGCCACTTAACTTTGTAGCCATAACTGCTGCACCGAATGCTACGGCCTCATCAGGGTTCACGCTCTTACACAACTCCTTCCATCCAAAGAGTTCTCGCAACATATGTTGGACCTTGGGTTCCTAGTTGAGCCACCAACAAGAATAATCTCATCTACCCATGATTTGTCCATCTTGGCATCTTTTAAACCATTTTCCCAGAGTCTTGATGCATTGACTGAATAAGCTCATATTCAGTTCTTCGAATTTAGCTCGAGTAAATTTCATGGAAAAGTCAATCCCATCATGCAGGCAATCCAATTCGATTGAAGTTTGAGTAGTGCTTGAGAGAATCCTTTTTGCTTTTTCACAAGCAAATCTTAACCTCCCCAATGCTCTTTGGTTCCCTGTCAAGTCCTTACTCCATTTCCTTTTAAATTCGACAACACAGTGATCCACCATGCGGTTATCAAAATCCTCACCCCCCAAATGAGTATCGCCAGAAACAGCTTTCACCTCAAAAATCCCGCCTTCCTCAATCGTAGACAGAGAGACATCAAAAGTACCTCCTCCCAAATCAAATATGAGCACATTTATCTTACCAACAAACTCAGACTTATTATCCAGCCCATAAGCAATAGCGGCTGCTGTAGGTTCATTGATCATGCGTAGGACATTTAAACCAGCAATAGTACCGCATCCTTGGTTGCTTGACGTTGTGAATCATTAAAATAAGCCGGGACTGTTATCACAGCGTTTTTCACATCCTTCCCAAGGTAAGTCTCAGCGATTTCCTTCATCTTTCCGAGAATCATTGATGAAATTTCTTCGGCAAGAAATTCCTTCTCTTGCCCTTTATAGGAAACAACAATCTTTGGAGTGTCAGCAGGCCCTTCTATGACCCTAAAAGGCCACAATTTCATACTTCCCTGCACTTGGGATCACTGAATTTTCGTCCAATCAACCTCTTTGCATCTGAAAATTATCCATATGGTTAAGTGAGCATTCAAACAATATCAACTACATATCTAAAGTACCAACAAAATGAAGTTAAATTTTACTCATATATTTAGGGTGGTCAGTGTATGTAAAACTGGAATTTTTTACATTTATAGGTGAATTTGAAAATGGAAGAGTGCTTTGAGTGCTTCATACAAAAATTTGTGTGTACGGGTAGTTCGCTGATTCAATCAGCAATCTTCAATAGATTTTGTCCAAAAAGGCTTAAAAAATTGTGTTTGTAGGTGAATTATATTGAAGATTGCTGATTGAATCAGCGAACTTCAACAAAATCTATTGGAGTTGCTGATCTACCCATAAACACAATTTTTTTGCATGAAACACTTAAAACACTTTTCCATATTTTTCAAGTTCACCTATAAATGCAAAAAAAAATCGTAAAACTGATATCGATATATCACTTGGTGATTTTGATTCATTAATCTCTAACATGTTCAAAGAAAAACAATCATCACTCCAGTTTTGTTTTTTTGTTAAAGAATCATGAACATAAACTGTAAGCAATTCTAAAACAATTCTCTTTAGGATTAAAACAAAATGAAAAGTAGGAAAAATAATTAGACTGACCAAATATGGTATTAGCAGGGTTCATAGCCACTTGGTTCTTGGCACCATCTCCGATGAGACGTTCGCCATCAAGGAAAGCAACAATAGACGGTGTAGTTCTGTAGCCTTGCTCATTGGGTATGATTTCGATTCGACCATTGATCCAAACGGCAACACAAGAGTAAGTTGTTCCCAGGTCGATGCCAATAGCTAGTGCTTTGTTTACTTTGGTCTCCATTATATGACTATATATTTAATTTGAAGTCTTTTGCTATTCGTTATTCAAATGGATTTGCAAATGACCCTAATTTGATGAGAAGATAATGTCTTCTAGACAAAAAAAAAGATATTAGTGAGATAGAGTTCCTAGCAAAAACTAACTCAAAAGGATTGTGTGAGTGTAGAGAGTGTGTGTATGAATGTGTTATAAGGACAGTTTTTTTGAGGTAGAGGATGGGGACTTTGTAACCAATGGTAGTATTTGAAAGACAAGGAAATTTACAAAAGTCGTCTATTGTTGGATATACACATCAATATGCAAATATTCAATCTTGTATAACTAATTAATTGAGTTTTTATATTCATAATCTATTTTAAAATGGGTTTGGTTGTTTCCACGAAATTCCTACTAAAATACATTGAGAATTTCCACAAGTTGAAAATTGAATAATTGAGATTATTATAATTAATTAATAAATAATATAATGTATATATTTTTCTATTTCAGTGTTCTTTTTGTTGAATAAACACATGATCACTTGCACATGACTACATCTATTTAAATGCCTGAACATAATTATCACTGTAAGTAAGTAAGATTGCAACATGTTAACTTGGATGTAAGGTTATGTAAATTCCTACAACTTTATTTTCCTTAGTTATGCTAATTCTATTCTGTTGGAATTAACAATTTCATATGTTGAAAATAGGAGGCGGCGAACAGGATTTTTTCAGTTTCATGCATGGCAGGCAAGGAAAATACAAGATTGGCACTTGGTATGATGCCCACAGAGGAAGGTTCACGTCAGAGTCATGGAGGTTCGGCTGTTCAGAAGGAAGTCGTCGTTACATTGTTTTTCGTTTCAAACCTACCAGGAGGGTGTGCTTCGACTGATCTGATAGCAGTGTTGAAAGGTTTTGGGAGATTCATAGTACGTATATTGCAAGAAAATATGATAAACTAGGAAAGCGTTTCGGTTTCGTTTCGTTTGTGAATGTGAGAGACCCGTTGGCTCTTGAGCATGATCTCAGGGATGTTTGGATAGGGTCATATAAGTATTCATTGTTCTAGCTCGTTTCGTGGATGGGGAAAGGATGAATTGGAAGGGGGATAAGAGATGGACTCCTGTTAAAAAAGATAAGGTTTCGTCGGATGTTCAGACAAACGAGGTTGAGATGGAACATGTGGTGATGATCAGCAGCGTGAGAAAGGTTTGGCAGATGGTGTTTCGTTTTAGGGATAAACTCCTTAATCGAGAACCAGCGAGTAATAAGAATTCTGTGGAGTTTGTGGTTGACTCGGAGTACAAGGTAAGGGTTCCTTGGTTGGGTTGTGGGCTATTGGGAGGGTAAGCGACTTGAAAAAACTCTCAAACTTCGGGTTTGGTTAGACTTGTTGGGTTACAAAAGGGTTGGGATAAAAATACGTTGGAGGGTTATGGGTTATGTTGACGTTCGAATCCGACGTATGCATGGTAGATTTTCTACAATCAAAGGAGATGTGGAAAGTGTGCTTCGATAGTTTGGAAACATGGGATGGTCATTTTAATCCTGCCGAGCGGGTTAGCTTGGTTGAAAATTCATGGACTTCCATTATGTTTGTATGAAGAAGGGATTATAGATGGGATCGGCGGTTTGTTTGGTTCTGTGGTTCAATCGGCTGAGGTATCCTTGCTGGACAACGATCTTTCTTATGTCATGGTGGGGGTTGTATGCCATCCGGGCAAGAGAATTAATGAGAAAGTGAAAGTCACTGGAAGGAGAAGGAGTTTTGGGTGTTTGTGGAAGAAGAGTTGGGGGAGTGGGTGCCTGAATGTATTGAAGACTTTGGGGAAGAAGCTTTAGAGATGTCAATGTGGTAGAGGTCAACAGTCCAGTGCCGGATGGGATTGATACCAGTGCAATGGTGGTGGATAATTGTGATACACAGGAGGGTTTGGGAGTTGATAAGGAGGTTTCGATTGAAGATAGGGGGATATAAATGTAGGGAACACGGTTGTGGATGAGGTCCCTAAGGAAGGATCGGAGGTTAAAACAGGTAAGAGGAAAACGTTTCGTAAAAAGGCAGAGCTCAAAAGTCACCGTCACCGGTGGGCTTGGAGAGAGACGAAGAAAGGGCACGGGATGGGGATGATATATTTGATATTGATAGATTTATTTTTTACGGTGAATGGCGAAGAGGCAAAAAACTACATGGCCAGACGGATGAAGTGCTCAGGGAAGAGGAAAGTGTATCCGGATTTGAACACGGCTCCTGTGGAAGTGCAGGAAACTAGCGACGCGGTTGAGAACAGGTATGTGGAGGAACAAGTTAATTGTATGGTTAGTAATAATGCTATTGAGGTAGAAGCTATAGAGACAGTGAAGCTTGGTAAAGAATTGGGGGTAAACGTTATGAGAAGTATAATGATTCGGTTGTAAAGGTCATTCAGGAAGAAGTTTACAATTGGTGAACCAATGAACTTATGTCCTGGAACGTTAGAGGGTTGGGTTCGGATAGTAAAGGCTCGTGGTGTAAGAATTTGAAGGTCGCTAATGAGGTGGGCTTTCTAATGTTACAAGAAACTCAGTTTGAGTCGCTTAATAATGTGAATGTTGGTAAATTCTGGGGTTCGGAGGAGTACGAATATGATCACGTGGATGCGACAGGGAGGTCGGGAGGGTTAATATCTTTCTGGAATCCGAAGATTTTTTCCAGGTCTTCTGTTGTAAAGGATAGGAATTGTTGATGGTGACCGGTTTTCTGAAGCATGATGGTAGGAAAATTACTTGTGTGAATGTATATTGTCCGCAGCGTATGAATGAAAAACGGCAGGTTTGGGATAAAATCAAGTCGATAGTTACAGCGGAAGATGGTTTTTGTATTGTGGGGGGGGGATTTCAATAGTGTCAGGGATAGCGAGGAGCGTCACAATTCGTTTTTTAATGCCACTGAGACACGAGAGTTCAACGACTGCTTAGAAGATTCGGGGCTGCATGAGTTCTCTTTAAAAGGTCGAAAATTTACGTACATGGTGGGGGATAAAATGAGTAGAATTGATCGATTTTTCGTGGATTGGTCTTTTCTTAATGAATGGCCAAACGCGGAATATCGGGTTCTAAATCGACATGTTTCGGACCACTTTGCGCCCTTGTTAAAAGTCGGTTCGAGGAATTTCGGTGCCAAGCCTTTTAAGTTTTATAACTCTTGGCTTCAACGTGAGGGTTTTGATGATTTGGTTAAGAACACTTTAGTGAAGTTGCGTTCACTGGGGATCCGGATTTGAAGTTGATGAATAAGTTTAAAGTGTACGTGCCAAGATTAAAGTGTGGAAAGAGGAGGTTATTCGCAAAGAGTTGGAGGAACAAGACTGCTTACGGTCAGAGATTAAACGATTTGGAAAAGGTTTCTCGAGGTTCGAGATTTGAATGAAGAAGAAAATTGGATCCTTCAGGAGGCGCATGGAGATTAAAGCAGTTAGATTATCTCAAGAGTAAGGATGTGAAACAAAGATCTAGAGGTGTTGTGGGCAAAGGAGGGTGATGAGAACTCTAAGTTTTTCCATGGGGCGATTAATGCTAGAAGGGTGTCTATAATATATTATGGGTTTATCGGTGATGGGTGAATGGGTGACCAATCTAAAGCGATCAAGAAAGAAGTTCTCAGGTCTTTTAGTAACCGTTTTGTGGAAGAAATGCCAGATAGACCGGGTTTGACTTGCTTTGGTTTTAAAGAAGATTACAGTTGAACAGGCGGACGCGTTGATCTCTCCTTTTATGGAAAACGAAATTAAAGAGGCGGTTTTTTAATTGTGGAGTGATAAAGCCCGGGCCCGGATGGGTTTAATTTTCGATTTATTAAAAGGTAATTGGATCTTTTCTCTTAGATTTTGTTGATATTATGCGCCAGTTTGCAATCACTGGTACGATCAATCGTGGAGTTGCATCTTCTTTTATTACATTGATCCCAAAAGTGAAAGATCCGGTGAGTCTTGGAGAATATCGGCCTATAAAATTTTATTGGAGTGGTTTATTAGTAAAGTGATCTCTAAAGTATTGGCTAATCGATTAAAGGCGGTGATGGATAGTGTTATTAATGAGACCCAATCCGCGTTTGTGGCGGGAAGGTATATTCTGGATAGTCCATTG
>JAUTDX010006040.1:0-51170 GCA_030844895.1 Ambrosia x helenae
ATATAACTTAGCCGGTCTCACGGCAACCCTATAGAATTTTCCTTTTAATTTAGTTGGGAACCTTTTGTCACATAAAACCCACTGGCGGCCCTCCACCTCCACCAACCAGCTTGTATGCGCTGGGTGACATCACTATCTAGCTCCCTATCCCTCTGAACAACTGATCCTAAGTATTTGAACTTAGTTGCATGTGGGACAACTTGACCTTCAATCGTAACTTGAGTATTTTCATCGTGGGTTGCACCACTGAAACCACAATACATGTACTCAGTCTTAAAACGGCTAATCCTTCAACCCTTGCCCTCTAAAGATGCACGCCAACCTTCTAGCTTCTTATTCAGACTATGCTTGGACTCTGCAACTAACACAGTATCATCTGCAAAAAGTATGCACCATGGCACTGACTCCTGAATCGACTTAGACAACTCATCTAAGACAACTGCAAAAAAAGGAACGGACTCAACGCGGATCCTTGGTGGAGTCCTACCCCCACAGGGAAGGCATCGGTATCCCCTACGGGCGAGCGAGCGAACACTAGTTTTGGCCTATCGTACATATCCTTAATTAAGTATATATACCTCTCAGGGACCCCTCTACTTTCCAGACTGTCTCAAATCAGCTTACGTGGCACACTGTCATATGCCTTTTCAAGATCTATAAAAGCCATATGAAGATCCCGCTTTTTTTCCCTATACCTTTCCATTAACCTCCTTAGACTGTATATAGCCTCTGTAGTTGACCGCCCTATGAAATCAAATTGATTTATTGTAAACTTACAAAAATAACTTGTACTACATATACACAAATTTTCAAGTAAGAGTCATGAAAGCAAAGCTGAAGTTAGTTCATTTGATTCTACAATAAGAAAAAAAAGTTTGTTGGAAACATTTTTTTATTAAATTGTTTGTTTCCACGTCAACAATTTAGTGGCAAATAAAAAAATTTAAAGAGGGAAATTCGATGCTACGTACGGGTGGCCCCAACGTGTCTAGTTTTCTATTTCATTGAGTAGTCACAATCGGCCCCTTTATGGTTTTTCTTTTTCGTGAAACAAAAGCAGGGTCTATAAACGTTAAATTGCTTTGGTATCGACATAATGACATTTTCTTAATCATGTCGAGATGAAAGAACAAAAATAGAATAAAGAACGGATGCATGTTAGGTTGGTTTGGCTCAATTTTTTTGTTTAAACTAAACCTATAATGGATATTTCAGTTTTTAGTATGTCTCAAGCAAGATAGAACGACACAAAACCAAGTATGCCTGCAAACCCCCCACGCCCAAGATTTCCTAACTGTTATCCCAATCGACGGTTTAGGCCAAAGCATGTCCGCTATTGAATACAGGGCCATTCTTAAATATCGTCTGATGATCCCAATGTACCAGGAGGATGACATCTGTCCGATGTGCCGTAAGGCCTGCCTGGATGAATACGGGGAACACGCGGTCCATTGTAAGGAGTTGCCCGGTTTTAAATATCGGCATGATTGGGTTCGAGACATTCTGTGGGACATTTTAAGACGGGCTGGGATCTCAGCCAAGAAGGAGGCCCCTGTAAACTTCCTCTCGGATCCAGCAGAAGGGAGATCCACCCTACGACCAGCAGATCTCCTTGTCTTTGGGTGGTCCGGGGGGAAGCATGCTTGTGTTGACCTGACGGGTGTTTCTCCCCTAGTTGGGTTGAGGGATAGTGGCTTTGTTGCAGGGCAAGCGGTCCGAAAAGCAGAGGCAAAGAAGGTAGAAAAACATGCTAAAGCCTGCGAGGAGAACCAACACGTTTTTGTACCTTTGGCTTTTGACACCTTTGGTTCATTGGCACCGGAGGCTACCGTTTCCTGACCAGGGTCCAGCGGGTTATTCACAGTAGTGTCTCGGCTCCGGGTGGACATGGTTATGTTTTTAGTAGATTAGGATTTGCTATCCAGAAAGGGGTGGCGGCGCAGCTTGTTGCCCGCTTGCCCGCTATCTTAATGTAATTTTCTTTGTCCTGGAATGAAGGTGTGAGGTACTTATTTAAAAAAAAAAAAATATAAAAGTTATTATACAAAATAGGAATGTGTATGGTTTGGTTTGGTTTGGTTTTCAGTTTTTGAAAACCGTCCTGTTTCAGTTATTTCAGTTTTAATAACGGTTTGGTTCAGTTTTTCGGTTTTTGGAACAAAATTATGCAAGACATAAAAATAAAATGTTTAATCAAAGATTTAAGAATCTAAATATTAACATTGTTAATTAACATATACCTAACCTTCTAAACTATTTTTATGTTCCTGCAAAGTTTTGTTAAGACATTTTCTTTTATGATCGATGTGTGTTAATGTGTCTATAAATATAATCAAGCATTAAATAACGGGCAAGTGTATCGATCGGAACGTAGTACACAAGCCAGAGTATCAAACCGTAAGATGTGAATGCAACTCAAGATTACAACCTATACTAAAAGGAGTTACACAGCGGTTCTTTGAGCAATGGACTTCCCCTGAAATTAATGACGGACAGAGTTCACACCTTGTCTGCGATCGCAAACATAAATGACATTTTATCTATGTGTATTTAGGGCTCATATACAAACCGAACCGAACCAATCGGCTCGTTTACAATCGAACCGGAAACCGAGCGAGCATTTTTTCGAGCGTGCAACGAGCGGCGAGTTTTACGGAAAACCATAAATTTTGGATGTTTCCTTTAATGTTTTCCGCTGCCTAGTGATGAATGAGGTTCGACCGTCCGAGGATGACACTAAGTCTGAGGTACGGTTGCCCGAGAATGAGGCTCAGGTTGAGGCCAGTCAGACGATAAGCATACTACAAAGAACGGTTGTTGCGTTGTGGCGTAGGTTGATAGCGGGAGACGATTCATCGCGGACAACTAATGGGAATAGGAAATTAAACATGCCTTTTCAGAACTTCGGATTTTATAATTAAACTTAGTGTTAAGTTATCATTGGGTTGACTGAGCCAGTAATTATAAATATAATTGTATATATGTATATAAATAATTATATATATAATACATTAATAAAAAATTATATCGAGCAGAACCAAGCCGAGCGGACCTTTCCTCGTGTTAAGCTCGTTTACAAACCGAACTAAGCCGATCAACTCGTTTACAACCGAGCGAAAAAACAAAGCGAGCATTTTCCAAACAAATTTCAAACGAGCAGCGAGCGATCGGCAAGCGTCAAGCAATTTGAGCGGCCCTACGTGTATTTGATCAAAATTCAAACAGAAGTTTCAAAATTCAAACATAAGTTTCCAATGCATTCACACATATATAAACTTTTTTAAATTACAAATCATTATTAAAAGATATCTTAAGTTATACGAAAACTCGTTATAAATACTTATCAATGAAACCAAGATCCCCACAAAACGTCAAACCATCATCACCAACACACAGAACAGAACCCGTCAACAACATATCTCCATTCCATTCCAACAACGTCAACACCAACAAACAACCAACACATAGAAACACGAGAGAGGAGTCGTGGACTGTTTCACCCGTTGATTCGTGTAACCATGTTCCCAGACCCATGACGTCATCACCTCCATTCTTTCCTTCTTCTTCTTCTTCAATTAATATTAATAATAATAATAACATTAATCTCATAACCCTAAACTTCTACATCCCTATTTTATAGCCAAACCTTGTTCCACGTAAAGGTATCTATGTTCTCTCCGCCCATTGTTTATTATTATTTTTTTTAACATAATAATAATAATATTATTAATAATAAAAAATGTGAATGATTTGTTATTAGGGGAAGAGAGATGACGGAGGTGGGGAAATTGCTGTACGTAGTGGTGGAAGATGATGGGAATGAGGATGAATCGTCGTTTAGATACACTCGACCTGTTCTTCAGAGCACTTTGCAGTTGATGGGATGTAAAGCTCGTCACGCGTTTAAGGTATCTTTATTATTATTATTATTATTCTTATTATTATTATTATTATTATTATTATTATTATTATTATTATTATTATTATTATTATTATTATTATTATTTGGTACAAATGGAATCGTAATTGAATAAAGGGAATAAATTGATTGATTTGATTTTGAGTTTTATGATATGATTTGATATGATGATGATACTCTTTGTTTGTTTGTTTGTTTGGTTGAAAGTGATGTTTTTGTGTGGTTCTGATTTTATATAGAAAGCGACTTCACTTGTTTCTAATTGATGTTTCATTATTTTTTTATGGTGTTTTAGATTAAATGTTTAGGTTTTTATCTGAAAAAAATGATGTTATTTTTTCCCGAAAGCGACTCGTTCTAATTGAATTTTAATTTTAGATGAAATTTTAGGTTTTTTTTTTCTGCTCTAATTGATTTTTGATGGTGTTTTAGATGAAATGTTTAGGTTCTAATCTAAAAAATGATGTTTTTTTTTTTCTTTTCAGGAGAGCGACTCGCCTTAATTGATTTTTTTATGGTGTTTTAGATGAAATGTTTAGGTTTTTATCTGAAAAAATGATGTATTTTTTTTTCTGGAAAGCGATTCGCCCTAATTGATTTTTGATGGTGTTTTAGATGAAATGTTTAGGTTCTAATCTAAAAAATGATGTTTTTTTTTTCTTTTCAGGGAGAGCGACTCGCCTTAATTGATTTTTTTATGGTGTTTTAGATGAAATGTTTAGGTTTTTATCTGAAAAAAATGATGTATTTTTTTTTCTGGAAAGCGATTCGCCCTAATTGATTTTTGATGGTGTTTTAGATGAAATGTTTAGGTTTTTATCTGAAAAAATGGTGTGATTTTTTTTTTGGAAAGCGATTCGCCCTAATTGATTTTTGATGGTGTTTTAGACGAAATGTTTAGTTTTTTTTTTTTATTTGGAAAATGATGTATTTTTTCGGGAAAGCGACTTGTGCTTACTGATGTTTAATTTCTGATGGTGTTTTAGATGAATTATTTAGGTTTTATCTGAAAAATGATGTATTGTTTTCGGGAAAGAGACTTGCGCTAATTGATGCTTTATTTTTTATGGTGTTTTTGACGAATCGTAATTTAATTTTGACACAGATAAGTCAAAGGGTGTTTGAAGTTATGAGGAAGAACGGGTTAGATGACAGTTTGGATGATAAAGGTGTGATTCGATGGGGAAATGATATGTTGAAAGTTCATCCCGTGAAAGATAATAGTTGTGATGTCAACAATCGATCTGATAAGATGAATGGAGGTGATCATGCAGTTCCGGAGAAAGATGGGAAGACTTTTGATTCGTACAAGAAACGCACGACGATTGTTATTAAAAGGAAGATTTTCGTAGATGTTGTTTGTGATGCTTTGTCAGAATATAAGTATATTGGGCCGAATCAACGAGCTGATTTTGTTTTAGCTTGCAGGTACGTATTTGGTATCATACGTTTGTTTGAATTTATTTGATGATTCGTTCTGTGTGATTGAATATACATTAAATTTTCAGAATTCGTGAAAGGAAAGAATCGGTTACTGTGTTACTTTGTGGTACCAGTGGATGTGGCAAATCAACGTTGTCGGCTTTGCTGGTACGTTCATCTTGCTTCATAAAACGTTTTTGTATTTTTTTTCGTTAGAAGAAAGCGTGTTAAATATATAGTTTATAAATTGCAGGCTAGCAGGTTAGGGATCACAACTGTTGTATCCACAGATTCGATACGGCATATGATGAGAAGTTTTGTTGATGAAAATCAAAATCCGCTCCTATGGTCTTCTACTTACCATGCAGGTGAACATCTAGATCCGGTTGCTGTTTCCGAAGCTAAGGCCAAAAGAAAAGCCACCAAAGAAGTCAATGGCGTATTTGATGCTTCTGCGAATCAACCCGCAGCGAAGGATGGTTCTAGTTCCACCACAGTTGACTTGATTAGCCCTAAACAAATGGCCATCGAGGGGTTTAAGGCGCAGAGTGAGATGGTTATTGATAGTCTTGATCGGCTTATAACCGCATGGGAAGAACGGAAAGAACTCGTTGTTGTGGAGGGTGTTCATTTGAGCCTTAATTTTGTGGTATGTAATATTAATTCTTTATTTCCATTTCGGGTGGTTATTTAACGGGTCAATCAGGTAAAATAAACGCTTACCTTTAAAGGAAACACGTCGAAAGTCTGGCATTTCTTATTTGTAAAACTTCCTAAATCATCTTATCCAAAAAGTTGGATTATTATAGAAGAACGAAAGGGATTACGGGTCAACTTGGCCTTGACTCCTGTTTTGCAATCCTGTTTTGCCGACGCTTGTTTCCATATCTGATGCAATATATTATTATGATAATATGCAGATGGGGTTAATGAAGAAACATCCATCAATCATACCGTTCATGATATACATAACAAATGAAGACAAACACATGGAAAGATTCGCTGTTCGTGCAAAGTATATGACTCTGGATCCTGCCAAAAACAAATATGTAAAGTATATTAGAAACATTAGAACAATTCAAGAATACCTATGCAATCGAGCGGACAAACATCTAGTCCCAAAAATAAACAACACAAATGTTGATAAGAGTGTTGCTGCAATACACGCAACGGTTTTCAGCTGCTTAAGAAGACGTGAAGCTGGTGAACAGCTTTACGATCCCACCACAAACACGGTTTCGGTAGTTGATGAAGAATATAGAAATCAATGTGCGGCTAATTCACTTGGATCAAAAGGAATGTTTCAGTTGATTCAAAGACAAGGTTCTTCAAGACATTTAATGGCCCTTTTGAATGATGACGGCTCGGTTGCGAAAGCATGGTCTGCCGAAGATGGGTTAGGCGTCCCTATGTATGAACCGTTGCAAATCGGGAGATCTGAATCGGTTAACCTGCAATTTGGTAATTTCGGAATTAGTGCTTGGCCAACTGACCTTGGGTGCACTAGTCATGCTAGTAGCGTTGAGGACTCGCGAGGTGAGCTTACTGATAATGGTAGTAAATACTATTCTTCATGTTGTAGTTCTCCTAAGGTCTCTGAAGGACATGCTAAAGAGGTACATTATTTCTGTTGTACCCAATAAATATGTTGATTAAGGCGTTTTTTTTTTGTTTTAATTAATCAAGTTTTGAACTTTCAGTTGAAAGAAGAGATGTCGGCGTATGGTAGTGGTAGTGATGAAGAGGTCGATGACACCCGTGAGGATGGAAGTGATGAGGATCTTAGTGATGACGCCAAAGAACATATGCATGAAGAGGTACCGTTCAGTTTATTCTCAACGCGTGGTTTATTGCTTTAATGATATTTATTGCTTTATTGTATGTTAGATGGAAGGGTCAGTTGACGAGGAATCAACTAAATCGGATGAGGAGTATGATGATCTTGCCATGCAGGATATTCAAGAAAACGGATACTTTACTGATGTCGAATTTGAATCCAATGGCAACCAAAGCGATACACTGACAGGCAGTCATACCGACAAGTACAAACAAAATCTGGACCGCTTTTTGAGAACCAAACGCGAGTCAGCAACAGATTCACAAGTGGTCAACTCAAAAAGATCACCATCTTCAGGAAGCCTAAGAGTCAGAGGGCGGTCCTACAGCATCTCAGCCTCTGGGAAAGACGAGCCTGTATTGGATTCAGTAATGGCAAACTCAAAAAGATTGCCGTCTTCAGGAAGCCTTAGAGTCAGAGGGCGGTCCTACAGCATTTCAGTCTCGGGAAAAGATGAGCGAGTTAGCACGCCCGTTTCTAGAGCCTCAAGCGTTGTAAAGGCAGAGTCTTGACCCTGTCTGTTTCCGGTGGTTTGCAGGTTTTTTTTTTTTTTTTTTTTTTTTTTTTTTTTTTTTGGTAGTTCTCAATCATTCTTAACCTGTGTTTTATGTATATTTATTGTGGCACCCACCACTAAACTCTTGTACCCATGTCGAGGGTTTGTTTGTTTGAGTCCTAGTCGAAAGTAGTCTGCTTATGGTTTGTATGGGGCGGTGTGTGGTTGTGGTGTTTGTGATATTGTCACCTTTTACAATAGGTGCAGCTTCTGTTTTGTGATTTCATTGAACATCTAGCATGCATTCTCTATTCTTCGTTATTGAGCGTAGCTTGTAAATTTTAATAATGTATCTTGTTCGTTAGAGCATCCGCAACCCAAAGGTTTTTGCTCTCACATATGCCTTGGTGAAAGCGAGGGAGTCGTGGCAAGGAGAGACTAGAGAGAATGGACATGGTTTGTGGGAGAGGAAGTGTGCGGTCTATGGTCTATAAGTATAAGATGGACGACGCTTCAGGCAGGGGGCATGCTGACGTGGATACAAAATAAGATGGGCGATGATTAAAGTAGCCTGACATGGAGCATCTGTGATGCTTATGAGTTTTAATACAAATTCATACTATTTTGGGGGCATGCTGATGTGGATATAAAATAAGATGGGCGATGATTAATGCAGCCTGACATGGAGCATCTATGATGCTTATGAGTTTTAATACAAATTCATACTATTTGAGAATTGTTTGAACAAATATCTCTTATAATATTAAGCATGATAAATGGTTTAAATGTATAGGTAGATTTACATGTAGTTTTATATGGTATTGGCTTTCGTTTTTATAAGTGAAATCTATATATGCACGTTTTTTCATCAAACAAAAGCAAAAAAGATGGACCACTATTGTATTAAGACATGCACATAGGCATGTCCACTTGAATGGCGTCTTGGCTATGCAATTATCTATAATCTATAATATACATTATAAAGGAGGAGTGGTGTACCATATTGAAATTTTGACATGGGTACAAATTTTAAAGCAACAAGTATAAGAGAATAAAGCTTATTTCATGAGGGTATTATAGAGATATTAGGGACAATTAAGACACTTTGAAGGGTATTTTAGACATTTCACTATCCTCATCCTTTACAATATTAATACAAATTTACAATGCTACCCTTCATTTCCCATCCTAACCCCTCCCCCTTTTACATTAATTGATTGATTTATATTTAATGCAAGAAACCCTTCATTTTCCCAGGTTCCCCGATTAAATCATAAAATCATACTGAAACGTGAATACTTTCAATTCCTCCTCCTCTCGGTTCAAATCTCATCGGCCTCTTCTTAAGTTTTGGAGTTAAAGATAGAAACGGAGGTGAAAGGCGGCGAGTTTTCTTGTGTTTGAGGTATGCTTCAGAATTCATGAACTTACTATTTTTGGGTTGATAATAGTAACTATCTGTGACATCTCATCCTCTATTGTAGGTATCAGAGAAGTAGTTTGTTGGTTCAAATGGATATCAGCGTGCTTTAAAGGTTTGCTTCTGAAAGATAGTCCTTAACAGTTTTACTCCAGTGCGTTTTGAGTTTTGTTATAATATGATACCATCTTCAGGTTTTAAGGTTACTGAATGAGGAATGTGGAGAAGAGCGGCCTTTGTATTTGTCAGATGATTGGTATGTAGCTAATGTTGTCTTATTTTATTTTTATTTGTAACATCTTTTATCATGATTATGTTAAAGTTAAAGTTCATATTTATTATAATTTTACAAGAATTGGAATTCCTTCTGTTGTTCAGTGCCATAGTAGATGTGACAGTTCTAACCCATTTGTAAGGAAACGGGTAAAGTTTTAGCAAAAAAATGAAATTGATCGAATGGGTCAAAAGGCTGATTACATGTTTTAGACTAATAAAAGGAAAGAATTGAATATTAATCATAATCGGGGAATCTTGAGTGTCAAAATAGGGACTCTAATTGTTGGAATTTGGCACTCGGGTGTGAAAACTGGGTCAAACCGTTTATGGCCATTTGCCGGTGGATCCTGCTTGTCGAGCGAGACCTTTTCAGCCGCTGGCTATGGGCCACGTAATTCCACTCTTAGCCAAGTTATGGTTGTTTGAAATTTGGCCCTTTCAGCCATGTTTTTGATTATCCACAAACTAGGTCATGAAATCTTTGTTGGCAGATAAAGACATGAGGCTTGTGATATGGAATAATAAGGATACTCTTGTTGTTTATAGGGGATGCAATTACAGAGATAATATACATGTCACTAGAACAATATATCAAACAGTTGGGCATGAATGCATGATGACAAAGAGGAGACCATGCCTGTGCAAGGGTCACTCTTTGAGAGGGAAGCTGATAGATTACTAGACAGGTTGGATCCTCGGTTTATTAAATGGTGGATGCCGAACCGTTACTGTAGATGCAGACTTACTTCCTGAAGTGGTTCCTGGATACAAGCCACCGTCACGGCTTTACCCGTTGTCGGGTAGATCTAAGCTCACCGACACTGAGTTAACTCACTTGAGGAAGCAAGCTTACCATTTACCTACACATTTCATCCTCGGTATGCATGTTAATCTTTGTAATTATAATTATATTTTGGAAATGGTTATATGATATTTGTTATTTAATAATTTGGTTATAATAATCAATCATTTGTATAGGAAGAAACCGAAACCTTCAAGGCTAGGCTGCGGCCATTTGAAAACTGTGGGAAAGATGTCGTATTGCAAAGATGCGATAAAATGGGGAATTCCTAATACAAGCAATGCGCAGATGGCGTCCGAGCTTAAGGTATGATCGGTAATATTAGTAGTTTGACCAAAAAGTCAATGCTACTGTCACCTTAGAAGATATAATTTGTTTACATGTGCAGCTTCTCACTCGTGGAATGTTATTACTTCGTAATAAGTTCTATATTATATTCTACAGAGGCAAAGATTTTCTTCCTCCCGATGTTGCAGATCTTGTTACCAATCGAGAAATGGAGACCAAAGTTTCCAACTTCGGGAAGAAACCGCACGTGCCAATACAGTTGAAGCCTTTGACTGTCTTGACCAGCCATCATCAGATTTTAGCACTGTTGGTACATTGAAAGAATTTCAAACTATTCACTCGGACATGAGGGATTCAGCGCTAGAATTAGTGAAGCTGAAATTCAGGTGGAAGCGGAGAATCTAAAATTAGAAAAGGAAATACAGATTCAGAAGCGCAAGTATTTAATCGTAAGTGTATTCTGTGGTTTTCTAATAAAAGTGAAGAGAAACTAAGAATAGTTTATTTTGCAGCTTAAAATGAAGATAAATAAGGCGTCAAAAGAGTTAGCAAAGCTAAATTCTGCGTGGGAGCCTGTTGAGCCGAATGAGGACCGAGAAATTATAGCAAGTGAAGGGAGAGAGAGTGTGTTTAAGAAAGATGGGGTTAAAGATGGATAGCACATTAGTGCTTGGTAAGGTATGTCATAGACTCATAGTGTATAAGTGATAACTATATATAGGGTGTGTTTTGGATGTGCATTTTTGAAACTAATCATGTAACACTCTCAATAGTTAGTTGTAAAACAAGTCGCAGGAGATGGTGTCTTGTTGTGCTACCTTTTGAAGTTGTAATAAGACTCATAATACGATAAATTAAGAGCATGGTCAATTCTGATTATTTTAAAAAAGACCAAAAAGGATGCAACAGAAAGAGAAGTGACTAAAGTCTCTGAAAAAGTTCCAGATATTAACAAATCAGCAATAAAGTCGAAAGATGGTTCTCATAGTAATTAAAGCTCTCTTGTTCTGTTGTTCAGGCAACTATATCCACATTATTTAAAAAAAAGGAGGAAAAGGTCGGGTTTTAAATCTTGAATTTTTATTACTTGCCTGCAAAATGCTTTTAGTTATATTTTCTACCATACCTTTTTTTAGTATAGCTTATTGTACATATCATGTGATCAAATGTTAATTGTCAATGACCTGTCTTAATAAACTTATGATGTTAACAGATGGCAATAAACACAACACCTCATCCATCCTCATCAAAAGGTTTATCTGTGCTCAATATTTTTGCTTAATGTAGACCTACAACTAATTTTTAAATAAATGGACAGGAGGCGGCACTTGCACATAATTTTTAAACAAGGGACCTTAATAAAGGGGTTGTTTGGATACGCGTTTTGAAAATGTGATATTAAATAGGCAGCGATAAGATAATCAACTATTCAACTGTAAGTCTATATAATGGGTTGTAGAGAAAAGTATTATGGATGTGCCTATGTTGTTTGAAGTTGCATTAACTAGATGATTGGAGGTATTTAAAATTTTGATTATTTCAAAATCAATAATTAAAAAAAAAAAAACAAAGGAAGGTGTGTTGTGAAATGAGGTAGAAGTGTCTTAAATTAGTAGGGACACCCGCTGCAACGCGCGGGCATTCCCACTAGTTTCAATTAAGTGAAGAACTAGTACAACTCCATCAAATGAAAATGGTTTCTATGATAATATACCATATAAAAGGTTTCTATATATGAAAAAATTGAGCACAGAATTTTGTTTAAAATAAGTAAAATGAATTTCAAACCGTAATGAATGGTTTGGTTTAGAGTTTTTCCCAAAACCGTCTGTATAAAACTGAATCATACCATATATATTTTTACTTTTTTTTTAATTTTTTTTCTTTGTTCATAAATTGATTAGGATAATTTGAAAACCAATGGCCTATTTGAGAACTGAGAGTAATTTCTGGACCATACACTTTTCAAAAACATTTTTTTTTTTGTTAAATCACACATTTTCATGTAAGTTTTTTAATTCATATATGTATATACATGTCTAAAACAAAATAATAATAATAATAATAATAAGTATTGTATATATATATTTACATACATGTTGTGATAATGTATTTGCACAAATATATGTGCAAATGTGTAGAAATGATTGTACATATATTTACATACATGTTGTGATAATGTACATATATATGTGCAAATGTGTAGGATTTTGGGTAAGAACATGCCTTTCTAAAGTACATACGCGTGTAAACACCTCCAGAACATGTGACCAGGAGTGATTCTTACGGTTCTCAATTAGCTTTAGTGTTTAATAAAACCAAAACTAGGCCAATATTAGTTTAATTGAGTCTCAGAAGATATATTTGTGCTTTCACTCTTTTATTAAGTCGCTTGGTCATACTTGTCGGCCTCCAGAACTCCACTTAGCGATTGTAATTCCATTTTTATGTTTTTATCCTGACCTACTTATTTTAGGTTGTTCGATCTAAACTTACGTGATTTGATTTAGTAGTATGTTCTATGATCTGATCTTCACTTCTTAACAGTTAGCAACCACTACGGGTAGAAGGGCACCCTAGCTTCACGCTCAAGTACTCTAAAATCACCAAAACACTGACAACACCTACCTACAGGTACCCTAAAACGTTTTATTTTTATTTTTAATTTAAATAAATTAAATTAAACAAGTGTCCACCTCCAAACATAGCCGCAAGAAGAAACTGTGGAAGGCAAGCCGCACACCTACCCTTGAAGCATTTGTGTGGGTGTCCCACCCCCTTAAGAAAATTCATTCTTTATAATTAACCATAGAAATATATATTGTCAGAAAACTCATGCTTGATGCAGTGGCGAAGCTTGACCCAAAGGTTTGGGGGGTCGGAAGTCACCGGGGGTTCGGAAGTCACTGGTTTCGGGGGGTCGAAAACCAGTTTCGGGGGGTCGAAAACCAGTTTCGGGGGGTCGAAACCCTATATTTTCAAAATTTTCTATACGGATACTATATAATCGGAACTTCTGCGCGAAAATCCGGGGGGGTCGGCCGCCCCTCCCCGCCCCTACAAACCTTCGCCACTGGCTTGATGAGAAACCTAAAAAAACTTCGGACTACATACTTGTAGTGTACGACGATTTTTTTAATCACGGATGGTTGTTTTCTAATCAACCTTACCGTATATTATTTTAATAATATCGGGTCGGGTTCTTCTCCTACCCGTATCAAATAGAACACGCTGAGCCAAATCTTCTTCATGTAAAACCTGCTTGATTTAGATCGGGAAAATCGTGTGGTTTTATGAAACCATGTGATGTGGCTCGAATCTGTAGTCAATCCTATTTCCGATGTGTGAATGTTAGGACAAAGAGGATTGGTGAAACCACTTTTGTAAACCTTAGTCTAATTCACTTCTGTCATTTTGGCTAAGTATAGAAGTACTGAAGAGAAGACAAGAAACTGCTGATTAGAAGATATGAGAAGTGCTGAAGAAGCATAAGTTCTGAAGTCCAAACCAGACAAGTTCACTTCAGAAGTACTGAAGACAAAACTACTCTTCAGTAGTTTGTCCTTCATCAGCACTTAGCATCAGATATTTCCCACCGCCTTTTTGCATCAGTAGTTTATTGTTTAATATTACTTTTAGCTTTATTTGATTGATTCAATGTTGCAACTTGTGCAACTTGTTTCTGCCATTTCTGTACTTGCTTTTTGGCAAGATACATGTATGTAAACGTCTATAAATAGGAGGCTTCAACCTTCTATTTTAGACATTGATTTTCAACAGAAAAATCCTTCAAACACTCTCACTGTTCTATTCCATTTCTGTATTTATTGTGAATCTGTCTAAGTATCTAATTCTCATTTACAAGCTTAGATTCATAATAAATACTTTGTCATTTATTAGTTTCAAACATCAAGGGGGAGTTATAACTCTGCCTTAGTGTAAAAAGTGTTGCTTTAACTTATAACATTCCGCTGTGCTTATAATCTGATTTACAAGGACTTGCTAAACACTTAAGTGTCAAGATAGCAAGTTCTTACTTAGCATAAAAGAGCAAACTGATCCAACAATTGGTATCAGAGCATTGGTTTATCTGATCACATATCAATCTAACAAATTGAGAATCAGACACAAAGCTCTTATTGATATTCAATAAAAAGATCAAAAGTTCACTTTTTATCAATATCCATCACTTAAAAGAGTCATCTGACAAATCTATACTCTTTAAAATGGATCCACATAATACTGGTTCTGCCACCAAACCTGCCATGCTTGTGAGAAATGAGTACAACATATGGCAAAAGAGAATGGCACATACCTTGTCACAAACCAACACAGGTTGTTGGAGATCTGTGATATATGGTCCTCACAAACCAGTAAATATAAATCTTGAAACTAAAGAAGGGATTCCAAAGGAACCCAAAGACTATACAGATGAGGATTTCCTAAAACTTGAGCTAGATGCAAAAGCATTCTCTATGTTGGCAATGGCTCTCCCAAATGCAATATACTCTGGCCTTTTACATTGTGAAAGTGCCAAAGAACTTTGGGACTGTCTTAAAGAACAGTTTGGAGGAACTGAAGAGGTGATTGCCAACACCAGAGAGATTTTAGCTCAACAATATGAAACATTTGCTTATATTAATGGGGAAACTTTGACTCAACAATTTGAAAGATTCTCCTCATTAATCTCTGAGCTAAAGTTAAATGGTCAGACCTATACAACAGTATCTATGTTACATAGATTTTTAAGGTCTTTACCTGACAAATGGGAAACTTACTCCATTGTCTTAAGATCCTCACCAGATTTTAGCTCCCTCACTCTTACAAAACTCCATGGGAGATTACTTACTTTTGAGAGAGAAATCGATCAAAAGAAGAAATTACAAACTTCTGGTAAAACTGCTGATGACTACCTACCAGGTAGTACAGCACTTTTGGGACAAGATTCACCAACTTGTTCCTATGGATCTTATGAAAATATTGACATAACAACTGGGATCTCATCAGAAAGATCTTTCCCAGGTTATGACAATGATGACCAAAGTCAAACTGCTGATAATCTATGTTTTATCATGGATGATTTGAAAAATTTTAGCAGTGATGACTTAGAAGAAATGGACATTTTACACCAACTGGCCATGCTAAGCATTAAAACTAACAAGTTTTATAAAAGGTCAGGAAGGAAATTTCCAGGATTGACCAGTAATACAAAAATTGGTTTTGACAAATCTAAATTGAGATGTCACAAGTGTCAGAAGTTGGGACACTTTGCTAGAGAGTGTAGAAGCTCTAGCTTTAACCAATCACAATCTGGAAATAACTATAACCCCAATTATAATAGGAACAATGGAACTCAAGGGAGTGCTCATTTTGTACAGGCACAAGCTCCTCAACAGCAATACATGCCTCAAGTACAATATGTTCAAGTGCCTGCTCAACAGATGCAGTGCCAACAATCAATCCCTCCCTTTCCAGCTGCTCAACTTCCTCCACAGCCTCAACAACCCCCTCAACAAAGTCTCTTTACCTCAGGGTATGTTGACTGGAGCAGTCTCCCTTATGACACCACAGAGTGCAATCCTGATGCAGACAACAAAGTGTTTGACATCAACTGGGGAGAACCAGACAATGGCAGAAAGAACTTTGCCTTAATGGCATTTGAAGGCTGTACCTCAAAATCTGCATTGTCTCAGGTATCAAAAGAATCTTTGACAAAACTTTGCTCAAATTCTTGCAAAGAAACTTTTGCTCTCATAAGAGAGACAAATCTGCACCTGCAAGGCAAAGCCAATGATTTAGAGAGAAAATACACACAGATAAAATGTGATTTAGAAAGAAAACTGTGTGCTAAAACAAAAGAAGTCTCTAAATTAACTGACTCTGCTATTGAAACCCAAGCACAAATCAAAATGATGCTAAATGACCTGGGAGATGTCAGACAAGAGCTTGCTGACACCAGGATCACTTGTGAAAAATGGGTGGAATCTTGTAGGGGGTATCAATTATTGCTAAACAAACAAAGTGCTTCAAATGTTAAGTTTGGCATAGGATACCATCATGTTGAAACACCAACAGATTTTTCTCCCAAAACTACTGAAGATGGGAGAAGAATTGTTTCAAATGAAACTTCTGAAGGGAAAGAATGCACATCTTTCCATGAAAACTTTCTAAACAGAAATCCTGGCATTTTTAAAGAAAGTACTTCAGAAGTATTTACAAAATCTGACAACAAGCCATCAGTAGTTTCATCTACATCAGGAGTTGAGAACCTGAAAACTACTGATGAGCAAAATCTTTTCACAAATGTCAGAAATTTGCCTTTAGATCAAAAACAAAAGGCAAAAGAATGTGAAATTTGTGGCCTGTTCAACCACAAAACTGAATTTTGTAGATACAGAAAAGGAATTCAGTTCAATCAAAAATTTAAACAACAGGTTGTGGGAAATCAAATCAGAAATGATTATGAAAGAGTCTTTAAACCCAAGAAACAACAACCTGAAAACACCTTTTCTCAGAAAAAGATAAAATCTCAACCAAAATCTTTTTCTCAAAATTCCTTGTCAGTAGTTAGACCAGAATCATCAGCAGTTTCACAAACTGCTGAGATTCAAAATCTAAAGAACATGGTAGAACTACTGATGACCAAGGTTGATGGTGGTCCTAAAAAGGATACCACCATGGTTCTTAATGAAAAATCCATTGCCAAAAAGACATGGATTTCTCAACCTGGTCAAGAACAAACTGTAACTGTTCTCAAGAGCAAACCCAAAGCCAAACAGGCTTGGGTTTCCAAATCTAACTAATTTGCTTTTATGTGCAGAGAGTTTCCAGGGGCTTAAACAGCATATGGTATGTTGATAGTGGAGGCTCTATGCACATGACTGGATGCAGATACCTGATAAACAACTTTATCAGCCAAAGAGAAGGATCTGTATCCTTTGGGAACAATGCTAAGGGATATGTGCTAGGACATGGCAATGTCTCCTCTGGCAAAATACAGTTTGACAAGGTCAATCTGGTGGAAAACCTTGAATACAACTTGCTGAGTGTGTCACAAATGTGTGATAAAGGATATTCTTCCTTTTTCACAAAGACAGCATGCAAGATCATCTCACCAGAAGGCCATAAGTTGATAGAGAAGATTATAGAAGATCATACTTTGCTGATTGCCAAAAGATGTGGCAATGTCTATGCAGTGGACATTGAAAAAGACAAAGTATTGAACAACACTGCCTGTTTCTTCTCAAGGGCATCAACTTCAGAAACAGATCTCTGGCACAGGAGACTTGGCCATGTGAACTTTAAAACCATAAATAAAGTCACAAAAATGGGCTTGGTCAGAGGTCTACCTTTGAAAGTATACCAGTGTCAAGAACACTGTGTATCCTGTTTAAAGGGAAAGCAGCATAAGTCCTCCTATAAGTCTATTGAAGAATCAAAAACAACTGCATGTCTTCAACTACTCCATATGGACTTATTTGGACCTGTCAAGATTATGAGCCTTGGTAAAAAGAAGTACTGCTTAGTCATCATTGATGACTACTCAAGATTCACATGGGTATTCTTCTTATTTTCCAAGGATGAGGCTGCTGAAATCATCAAGTTCTTCATTCTACAAGTAGAGAAACAATATTCTCTATCTGTCAAAACCATTAGAAGTGACAATGGGACAGAGTTCAGGAACAAAACTCTGGATGAATTCTGTTTGTCTAAAGGGATTATTAGACAATACAGTGTTCCCAGAACTCCTGAACAAAATGGTGTAGTAGAAAGGAAGAACAGAACATTGATAGAAGGAGCAAGAACAATGTTAGCTGATTCTGGACTGCCATTATACTTTTGGGCAGAAGCAGTTAACACATCATGTTATGTTCAGAATAGAGTTCTTGTGGTCAAGAGACATTCCAAGACTGCCTATGAAGTTCTTCATGGCATGAAGCCCCTTATCTCCTTTTTCAGGGCTTTTGGGTGTCAATGTTTCATCTTGAACATCAAGGAATCTATTTCAAAGTTTGCTGCCAAAGTTGACTCAGGTTACTTTCTTGGTTACTCTTCAACCAGAAAAGCCTACAAGGTTTTTAATTCTCACACCAGGATAGTAGAAGAAACATTGAATGTCAAGTTCAATGAGTCAAAACACACTCTTATTCCAGCACATCCTGCTGAACTCTTTGACCTTGACAACTTTCACTTTGGACCTGAAAAGACTGTTACTTCTTCCAAACCTACTTATTATGGTGATCAAAGGTTTGAAGATGAGGATCCTACACCATGGACTCCTCAGACAGTCATTAAGTCAACTACAACACCATCAGAAGTTTTTCAAACTTCTGATCAAACAAATACTGAAGGCCAAACTCAAACATCTGCTTCAGCACCTGCAACTACTGAAGAAGCTAAAACTGCTGAACCAGATATTATAGACCTCAGTAGTTTGTTTGAAGAACAAGAGCCACCTACACCTGTCAGTGGTTTACAACAACTGATTGAACACAGAGATCATCCACTTGATCAAATCATGGGTGATATAGCTACAGGTGTTCTTACCAGAAACCAGCTCTCCAACTTTTGCCTATTCTCAGCCTTTATTTCACAGTTGGAACCAAAGAAATACCAGGAAGCCCTCAAAGACAATAATTGGGTGCAAGCTATGCAAGATGAACTGCTTCAGTTCAACAAGCAACAGGTCTGGGAAATCTGTCCCTTACCTCAAAACAAGCAACCAATTGGTACAAGATGGGTTTTCAGGAACAAACAAGATGAAGCTGGTATGATAATCAAGAACAAGGCAAGACTGGTAGTTCAAGGGTACTCTCAAGAAGAGGGAATTGACTATGATGAAACCTTTGCTCCAGTTGCAAGGCTTGAGGCCATCAGGTTATTTCTGGCCTATGCCATTTCCAACAAAATTAAAGTTTATCAAATGGATGTGAAAAGTGCATTTTTGTATGGTAAAATCAAAGAGGAGGTGTATGTCTGTCAGCCACCTGGGTTTGAGGATCCTTCTCATCCTGAGTGGGTGTACAGATTGGACAAAGCTCTTTATGGGCTTAAACAGGCTCCAAGAGCCTGGTATGATACACTCTCCACCTTTTTACTCAAAAATAACTTTACAAGAGGTGCCATTGATAAAACACTTTTCATTAAACATGTTGGAAATCATGTCTTACTTGTTCAAATTTATGTTGATGATATCATTTTTGGTTCAACAAACACAAAACTGTGTGATGATTTTAAGAAACTCATGCAATCAAAATTTGAGATGAGTACCATGGGAGAACTGCAGTACTTTCTAGGACTGCAAATCAAACAACAAACAAATGGAACTTTTATACATCAATCAAAATATGTTAAAGAATTATTGAACAAATTTTCTTTAAATGACTGTAAATCATGTTCCACTCCCATGACACCAATCACACAAGTTGAACCTGATGATCAAGGAAAACAGGTTGATCAAACCATGTACAGATGCATGATAGGTTCCCTTTTATACTTAACTGCTTCTAGACCAGATATTATGTTTTCAACATGTGTCTGTGCTAGATATCAATCAGCACCAAGGGAATCAAACCTTATAGCAGTCAAAAGAATTTTCAGATATCTGAAAGGAACACCAACACTGGGAATTTGGTATCCTGCTTCAAGCAATACCAAGTTATCAGCTTTTTCAGATAGTGACTATGCAGGGTGTAAGATGACAAGGAAGTCAACATCTGGTGGTTGTCAATTCCTGGGTAACTGTCTAGTGTCATGGCAATCAAAGAAGCAAACATCTGTTGCAACTTCAACTGCTGAAGCTGAATACATTGCAGCTGCAAGTTGTACATCACAGATACAATGGCTCCAATATCAACTTCTTGATTATGGAATCAAAGAGACCAAGACACCTTTGTTTGTAGACAGCAAATCTGCCATTAGCATCATTCAAAATCCGGTACAATTCTCAAAAACCAAACATATTGAGATCAGGTACCATTTCATAAGAGATTGCTATGAAAAAGGCAAGATTGAGGTGAAGCATGTAGCAACAGCTAATCAAATAGCTGACATCTTCACTAAGCCCCTTGACACATCAACATTTCAGAAGTTAGTATCCATGCTTGGAATGCTAAATTTGTAAGTGTTTACTTTATTTTTATTTTTATTTTTATTTTTATATGCATATCAGTTAGAATCCAAGTTAACACTTGATTCTACCCAACTCTACATCAAACTTCTACATCAATCACTACTGTTATGCATAAAACATCAAAATTTTCTTTTTCCTTTTTCCATCCTTGATTCCATCATGTTTACCTTGGTGGAATCCAAGTTAACCTTTTCCATCTTTTTTCTGGTTTTCACTTACAAATAACAAAAGTCTGCAACAAAACTTCTGAAAAACAAACTACTGATTAAACAAAAATCAGTATGAGAGAAACTACTGATGAACAAAAATCATCAGTATGGGATAATTTTCTGAAAAAGTGTGTAACTTCTGATAAAATAACCTTCAGAAGTTATGAATAAAGTATTTATAAAAACATTTCTCATCAGATGTTAAAACTACTGAAGAGAGAATGGGAACTACTGATGAAGTAATCCTTCATCAGCAGTTTAAGTCAAAAGGGCAAATCTGACTTTTCCCATCATCAGAGGTTTGACCTAATCAGTTTAAAACCTCTGATAAAGAGATTTTTAACCAAAGGCGGTTTTAAAACTTCTAATAAAGAAGATTCAAGCGGTTAAAACTTCTAATAAATACCTTTTCTACACACTTATCCTTTCAAACTCAAAAATATCCCTCTTTCTCTCTCAACAACCTATACCTGCAAATCCACTGTTCGATCAAATACCCAAACCACAATGGCTCTAGTTCTAAAACAGGGACACAATCAAAGGGCCTTCTTTGAAAAACAAGAAGGCTGGTCCTAATACGATGAGATCATTGATCTTGTCGTCAAATCCCAATATTTTACTGCTCTCACAATCAACCCACCAATTCACACTGAAACTCTAAATGAGTTCTGGGCAAATGCTGAGACGGTTACAATGGGTGATGAGGTCATTTCCCTCAACTCAAAAATAAAAGGGAAACAACTGACCATCACACCAGCCACACTAGCAACAAGACTGGGTCTGGATGATGTAACTGCCCCTGACCATGTTGCTAACACTGATATTCATCTAACCATGACTGAGTGTGGTTATCAAGGTACTCTCTCCCATGCTACAATATTCAAAAAATATTTTGAACCAAAATACAAACTTTTGTTTCATTATATAATTATGTGTTTGAGTCCAAAAACAGGGTCTTATGACCAGATGCCCTCCACTTTTCAACCCATATTTCATTCCATTGTGAATGAAACTAAATTCAGGGCATCAAAACTATTTTTCAATGAGTTGGTGTTACATCACAATAATACCAAGAAAAAGTTTTTGTTATACCCAAGGTTCATTATGCAATGCATAATAGGGGAACTGGGTAATGAGGTGCTTGTGGGAAAAATTTCAACTTTAAATCCTTTAACATCACAAGCATACTCAAGGCATAACAAACCTGCTGCCTGGCCAGAAGATGATCAGGGAGAACAACAACAAATCCCCCTGAAGCCCACATCTTCCAAACTCACCCCACCTAAAGCCAAAAAGCCCAAGCCAACAAAAACTGCAACCCACCAACCCAAAAGAAAAGCTGTTCAGGAGGTTGAGATGCCTGAACATGCTCATGAGCATTCTGCTCTTCAAATAGATGAGACTGAAACACCCTCTCAGTCTCATCCATCTCAAACCCCACCAAGAGCACCCATAACCGTTTTATTCAAAAGAAAAAGACTTAGAAAAACATATCAATCACACTCTTCTTTTGAAACTACTGAACAACAACTTTCACCACCTATTGCCCAAACTACTGAACCAACCCCACAAATTTCTGAACAAGAGGCAATAGAAATTGCCAAACTTCTCTCTGGGCTAAAAGAGAATGTCCCATCTGATCATGTCAGTCCCCTACAACCACAACAAACAGGGGACATAACTACTACATCAGACATGGATGTGGACATCTCTAGCCCTATCCCAAGAGATGAGGGTGGACCAGAGTCTTTAAGCCCAATTTTAGAGACTTTTGGGGCATCTGAGGCTGCTACTACTCAGTTACCACCCAGTGGTGGATCTGAGGATAGAAGTAACATAGCTAAGACCTCAGATGTGGCAACTACTGATGAAGGCTTAATGCCTGAGGTAGGAAATCCTCAGTACCAAGAAAAAGAGGTTCATGAGAGAACTGAGTTGGGCTCAGCTCATGATTTAACTGAGACAGTCCTCATTGAGGGCAACATCAGGGATTCAGATGATTCCATTAGTTTGGATGATGTTTCACACACTCAAACTACTGAATTGACGGCACTTTCTGAAGGTCCTGTTTCAGGGGTATCCAGGCTCAAGAAGCCAGTCACCCCTACACAGGTTAAAGCCCACTCAATCCCTAAAACCCCTAGAGTGGCATCCTCTGTACAACATGAGGATCTCCCAAAAACACCCCCTTCAGAGCAAATGCCTACCCAATTCCCTGGGCAAACAAGCATAGACCTGAACCAGCTATGCAGCCCAGAGGGTCCCCTGTACCACATGATGAATACACTCATCAAAAATCACTTCCAAACATATACAGCTGACTTGGAGCTGTCCATCAAGAACCAATTTGGAGTGATCAAGACCAAGATGAACGATCTGTCCAACAAAATAGTCTTCAACAGCAAACAGATTGCTCATCTTCAAGGACAATTCTCCCAACCCTCTGCTTCAAGGGTTAAAATTGATGAATCCAAAAAGGGGGAGAAGATCAGGGAACCTAAGGAGTCATTCCAAGCCAGGATATGGGCAAGAGTGGCACTCCTTGAAAGAGATCAAAAAGATCAGGCCAGGAAAGAAAAATTGGCCAAACAGTTTGGTGTCTCAATAGAAGAAATTGAAGTTGCAGAGAAAGAAGATGAGACCCAAACATCTGAAGAATCCCTAAGGCACAATGAAGAAACTTCTAATGAACAAACTTCTGATGAAGAATCAGAAAGTACTGAAGACAATCCTTCAGTAGCTGACAAACCATCAGCAGTTGTCAGCACATCAGAAGTTAACACTTCCAAACCTCAAACAACTGAACCTTCCAGAACCACTGCTCCCATTCAACCAACATCTGATCCCATCAGGCCTACATCTGTTACAACAATGACTGTATTAAACCCTTCTCCTATCTCTCAATCAGCTGAACTATTAGAGAAGAGCTTAATTGCAGCCAACAAGAAGGCCAGAGAAGATCAGATTTGGAAATCTCTGGAAGAAAGGGATGATTTGGATTTAAGCCATGAAGAAAAACTTCAGGCTTATGCAGCTGAACTACAAAGGCAGGCTAGCCTTGATGAGATTGCTGAACAAGATAAAAGACAACAACTGGTGTCTTACATTACCAAGAACAGCAAGACCAAAGCCTTTACACTCAAAGGACTCTCTATGCAAGAGCTGACAAGAAGAGCACAACTGCTTGCAGACAAAGTGGCCACAAGCAAAGATGGAAAGGCCAAGAGAGCCCAGATAATAGAAGAATTAGTAGCAGAAGGATATGGTTCAAAAGCCTCAGTATCCAGATGGAAAGAAGAAAGACTGATGGATACTTACAGAAAATACTTGGCTGCCAAGGCTGCAAATCCTGAGAAGTTTCAAACTACTGATCCTTCAAGATCAGTAGTTAGAACTTCTGGTGTATCTAGAAGAACTGCTACTCAGAAGAAGAAGGCAGAGGACAATGTCAAAACTGACTTCAAAATGGTACTACTTGAAGGAAGTTCAGTAGTCCATTCAGATTTTGACATTGAGGAGAAACCTCTGTTAACACAATTCAGGGATCCTTCCACTTTTGCTTATCAAATACAAAAGACCATCAAAGAAAAGCTGCATACCAAAGTAGTGACTGAACACCATCTCCCAACTGTTCAGATGCCTGATATGCAACAACAACAAGGAAGAGAATCCCACCTGAGGCTATCTGAAACTGAAGACATCCAGCACTCAGGACCATCAACCCAAGGGACAAGTCTGGTTCCCTATTCTTCTGACTTTAACAAGTCAAAGATCCCTATCATCAGATGGTCACTTACTGATAACAACTCAGTACTGTTGACAAGAAGAGACCTCTCAAGCAGGGCTTACAAGAAGATCAGTGATCTGAAGAAACTGTCAACACAAGAACTGCTCACAATTCAACATCTAGAACCACAGAGAGGATCTCTATCTGATGGTCAGTTCAACCAGCTCAAGAACACCATGTACAAAGAGATATGGAAGATTGTTCAAGACAGAAGAAACACATAAGGAATTAGTAAGGTTTTGGCTTCATCAATCCAGGGGAGATTGTTAGGACAAAGAGGATTGGTGAAACCACTTTTGTAAACCTTAGTCTAATTCACTTCTGTCATTTTGGCTAAGTATAGAAGTACTGAAGAGAAGACAAGAAACTGCTGATTAGAAGATATGAGAAGTGCTGAAGAAGCAGAAGTTCTGAAGTCCAAACCAGACAAGTTCACTTCAGAAGTACTGAAGACAAAACTACTCTTCAGTAGTTTGTCCTTCATCAGCACTTAGCATCAGATATTTCCCACCGCCTTTTTGCATCAGTAGTTTATTGTTTAATATTACTTTTAGCTTTATTTGATTGATTCAATGTTGCAACTTGTGCAACTTGTTTCTGCTATTTCTGTACTTGCTTTTTGGCAAGATACATGTATGTAAACGTCTATAAATAGGAGGCTTCAACCTTCTATTTTAGACATTGATTTTCAACAGAAAAATCCTTCAAACACTCTCACTGTTCTATTCCATTTCTGTATTTATTGTGAATCTGTCTAAGTATCTAATTCTCATTTACAAGCTTAGATTCATAATAAATACTTTGTCATTTATTAGTTTCAAACATCAAGGGGGAGTTATAACTCTGCCTTAGTGTAAAAAGTGTTGCTTTAACTTATAACATTCCGCCGTGCTTATAATCTGATTTACAAGGACTTGCTAAACACTTAAGTGTCAAGATAGCAAGTTCTTACTTAGCATAAAAGAGCAAACTGATCCAACAGTGAATCAAAACCTTTTCTATTTCTTAAAACTCAATCCAAATACATGATTTTTTTATCACCAAAAATTTATTTTGACACCTATAGCATGTGTACCAACAACAAGGCAACAAGTGACCCGAAAAGTCATGAACTTTATCAATTGGGTGTAAAAGTGGTGCTTTCATAATCTTATTAGTCATTTATATTTTACACTATTTTAATTGGTCAAATATATTACTGTTCAAAATAATTACTAAAACCATATATTAAAGTAAAATAAAAACAAGCGAAACAGAAAGGGAAAAGGAAAGAAGGCAACACCAAAAGAAGGCCCATTAAGTGAATAAATGGACCACTTCAATTGACAATTCAGTAGGATTGCAGGTTAATACCCATAACCTCTTGGTCTAGTGGTATGATGTCCCCCTTATAAATGTAAGATTATGGGTTTAAATCCTTGCAAATGCAAGGTAAGGTGAAATAAAAGTGTAATAAAAATTTGTCGTTAAAAAAAGAATTGTAGGTTAATCGTTGTTTATTCTTGTCGGGGTTTCTAATTTCATCCAA
The DNA here is from genome assembly GCA_030844895.1 of Ambrosia x helenae. Taxonomy (NCBI): domain Eukaryota; kingdom Viridiplantae; phylum Streptophyta; class Magnoliopsida; order Asterales; family Asteraceae; genus Ambrosia; species Ambrosia x helenae. The sequence continues at coordinate 26,117 of JAUTDX010006040.1, forward strand.
AAAACTATAGGAATTTCTAATTTTAGCTAAAACAATTACGTTTAAAATGGCTCACATAAATATAAAATATTATTAAAAGTAAAGTAAGGAATTAATGTGAATACTATTAATAAGGATACGTTATAAATTGATCACGATAAAGATTTGTACTTTAAACTCAATCTCACTAAGATCGTGTAGTTTAAAATCATGTGTAGTGGTGATACAATTTCCAGCCTCTTATTTGGGTATTTTTTTAACATGTGGCATGTGAGTCTCACTAGCGGCTTGAAATAAATAATAGGTGTAATGGTTTCAAGTCCTTTTAAGTAGGGGTATAAACGAGCCGAGCCGAGCCCGAGCCTGACTGGGCTCGAGCTCGGCTCGTTATGGTTTTATGAAGCTCGAGCTCGAGCTCGGCTCGGTTCGAGCCTACAATCTTGAGCTCGAGCTCGGCTCGCTAGCAAAATCAAAAGCTCGAGCTCGGCTCGGCTCGGCTCGAGGTGATTTGAGAACAATCTCAAACGAGCTCAAAGCTCGGCTCGAGATCGCAAAAGCTCGGCTCGCGAATGTTATTAAATGGGCCTATGAAATAAGGACTTGGGCTTTAGAGATGTGAGCTATAAATTATAAGAGATATATAAATAATTTATAATTATGTTTGAGCTCGTTTAGGCTCGCGAGCCCAATCGAGCTTTGTATTCTGGGCTCGAGCTCGGGCTCGATAACTAAACGAGCCATATTTCAGGCTCGGGTTCGAGCTCGGGCTCGTTAAGGCTCGGCTCGTTCGGGCTTTTTACCGAGCCGATCCTGGGTAGCTCTCGAACCGCTACGTGTCATTTACACCCCTACTTTCAAGCCCCTAATGAGACCCACATGATATTTATTATTATTTTTTTAAATTTAATAAAACAAATAATATTTCATTTAAACATTTCATTCAACTAACATAAAAAAATTCAATAATCCACAAAAAAACTTAAAAAAAAACCCTACAGAAATACTTTAAAAAATACGAACATACTAAAAAAACGTACAATCTAAAGATTATATTTAGCACGAATTTGTTGGGTACGGACTTCTTGTTTTCGGCGGCTGATGGGATTGGGCACTGAATACACCATTTTGCATACCCAAACCCGGCACAATACTGGCGCGCGGAAGAAAGCCATGCGCAGGATTTGGTCAAAGCTCATTAAATGCACAGTCAACAGTCAAAGGTCGGTCATAAGGCGAATATCATGCATGGTCAATAGCCATGCATGAATCACGTAACTACACCAGTTAAGGCGGTATTCGATTCCACTATTCCCTTCAATTTAGCTTTCCATATATCACCTTATTAACATAATTAAGGGTGATGGAGACAACCTAACCATGGTTAGGACTTGGGTAATGGTGGCATACGGACTCTCCTATAAAAGGGGTCACACCCCTAATAGGAGAGGACACTTTCTACTAACCTGGAGAGCTATCATACTAGATAGTATCCCCATTCACCCCGTTTTTGTCATAAACAACTACCTCGTGTAGTCGTCTCCACACCCACACTTTCACTCTTATTTGCAGGTATCTCCAAGCCGTAGCTGTTAGTGAAGGATCAACCCTGTAGTAACTCATAATCTTATCACCCTTACCCGGTGGTGAGACTATTTGTTTCTTCATTGGCGCCATCCCTTACGGTTACAACAATCTTTCAAACTAGCACAATGGCTTTCTCAAAGGATGGAAACAACAACACCGAGGTCGAGGCCACAGTCAACGAAGAAGTTCAAGACGTAACACCAAACACAGTTACCAAGAATGTGGCTCAGAGACAACAAGCCTCAACATTCCAATTCCACCCAATAAGAGGAGGAGTAAATGGAGGAAAAAAGGCACAGGACAACCTTTCTTCGGTTGACCCGGATGAATGGTTAGCCCAACAAAACTCAAAGACGATTGCTGAGTACCAGAAGATGGTAATGAAACAAGCAAAACTCAAGACTCAGAAGGCGTTAAGTTTCGACTTGAGTGGGGATGATTCAGAATCCCCACGGAAGAACAACAGTGGTCGTCACGCAAAGGGACATCGTCAGGCGGTACGTGGTGGAGGCCGTGGTAGAAATACTCACGGTCAGGACCCCGTCAACCTGAACGGTGAACCAGACGGCTACGAATCTGAAGATGAAGTATATCACGATACAAGTAAGAAACAACATTCCAAAACTGCTGCCAGTAGCTTGGCCCCTAAAGATGATGATCTGTACAAGCCATATAGACCAAAGACTTTCGCAGAACGTTCGAAGTTCTGCGCAGGATTGCAGAGGCACCAATGCCACAAGAATGCAAGTTACCAAGTACCATCGGAAGATATGACGGTCTGCGTGATCCTGATGATCACTTGCACGCATTCGATTGCGCTGGCAGTTCCAAATTATGGCCAGTGCAAGCCTGGTGTCACCTATTTGTACAAACACTAACAGGAGCAGCTAGAGTTTGGTACGAGAGTTTGCCGGTTGGAAGTCTCATTGACTTCGATGATTTAATTAGAAAATTCAAAAACCATTTCTCTCATTTGCGCAAACATAAGAAGGACAAGGCTCACATCCTCTTGTGTTCACGCAACGATAATGAGTCTTTGGAAGACTACATAGTCAGATACAACAAGGAAGCGCTCCAGCTGGGATGCGGAGAAGAACTTACCCGCGCAACCTTTATTCACGGGGTAAGAAACGATGATCTGATGAAATGCTTAACCGGCAAAGACGGCGTGTCACAAGCCTGGGATGAGGTAATCGAGGCCGCCAAAGTCTACGCGTCCTCGGAACGCTCTTTCCACCGCAACAAAAACACACAACAAGGTAGCAGTCATCATGGACCTTCAAATAACAGAGGGAAGGGTAAACAGTCCGTTTGGTCAAGAATATCAGGTACGGCGGAGGAAGGAAAATATTCGTCCTCGCAAGATGCAAGAAACATGCTGAGCTCAAGAGGGTCCCGCGACCACAAAGGGCATTCAAAGAAGAACTATGATTGGACACCATTGTCCAAAACACCATCCGAGGTGTTAAAAACAGAGCAGATCCAGTTTCCAAAGCCACAAGAGGTCCGCAGTGACAGGAAAAACGTGGACAGATCAAAGTACTGTGAATACCACGAGGACCACGGTCACATGACGGATAACTGCTACAGCTTGAAGATGGAAATCGAAAACGCAATCAAATCAGGTCAATTGACACATCTTGTAAAAAACATGAGAAGAAAACAGAGGGACAACACAGAAACAGGAGAACCTTCCCAAAAGAAGATACGCAATCTCAATGCGCATCACGTATATAGCGCCTCTCGCAGCACGTGCAACATGATTCACAGGAACGCAAGTCATAAGCGTACCTTTATAGAGGCGAAGAATGATTCCTGGAAAGAGGAACAAGTGATTATGCCAAGGGTAAAAGGTGGAGCATGCTCCACAGCTCCGTTAATCATAACAGGGGTTGTTGGCCATTATCGAACACGATACATGTTCTTGGATAATGGCAGCAGCACTGACATCATGTACCAGCAGTGTTTTGACCAGCTGGATGATGATGACAAGAAAAGAATAGTACCAACAACGGAGCCGATCTCCGGTTTCATCCATGAATCAATTTACCCATTGGGCACGCTCACTTTCCCGGTAACACTCTCAGACGGGAAGCACTCACGCACCGAAACGTGCGACTTCACCGTGCTCCCCGTCAATTCTTCACATGATATCCTACTCGGACGAGAAGGATTGGCAAAGTTCAATTGTAATGCTTCTACGCCACACCAGATGATGGGTTTTCCGACGCGAACAGGAGTCGCGTTTATCCGGGGAAACAAAACGTGTCATGCAACAGAAACATCAAGGCCTTCAAAGCAAGCAAAACCAACTGTTCGGACCGAGCCGGAAAAATGGGTTATTAACCCTCTATTCCCGGAACAAACAGTTGTCATCGGCCATGCAATTTCCGACCCCATTCGCACTCACCTAAAACAACTGCTGACAAAGAATATGGACATTTTCGCATTCAAACCATCAGACATGGTCGGAGTTCCGCGACACATCGCAGAGCACAGGCTTAATGTTTACAAGAATGCGGAACCTGTTGTTCAGAAGAAACGAAGCATGGGCCAGAAAAAACAAAGGCGATGAACGAGCAAGTGGAGGAACTCTTGAAGGCCGGTATATTGCGCAAAAGCAAATACCAAACATGGGTAGCAAACCCAGTCATGGTGGGGAAGTCTAACGGCACATGGCGCATGTGCGTTGATTATAAAGATTTAAACAAGGCATGCACAAAAGACTGTTACCCACTACCCGAGATCGACCTAAAAGTCGACTCTTTGGCGCCATACAGATTCAAATGCTTCCTCGATGCTTACAAAGGCTATCACCAGATACAAATGGCCAAAGAGGACGAGGACAAAACCGCCTTCCGCACAGATATGGGTACCTTTTGTTACACTAAAATGCCGTTTGGGCTGAAAAACGCAGGGGCAACGTATCAAAGACTAATGGACACCGCTTTTGTCAAGCAAATCGGTGTAAACCTAGAAGTATATGTTGACGACCTGGTGATCAAAAGCAGAGAAGAAGATCAAATGTTACGTGACATACAGAAAACTTTTGATCAGTTACGAAGCGTGCGGATGAAGCTCAACCCAGGAAAATGTTCCTTCGGGATGGAGGAAGGAAAGTTTCTCGGAGTTGTGGTAACAAAAGATGGATTTCGTCCAAATCCAGAGAAAGTTCAAGCAATTGAGCGGATGCCATCCCCATCTTCAGTCAAGGAAGTACAAACACTAATGGGACGACTCGTGGCTTTGAACAGGTTCCTGTCGAACTACGCGTCCAAATCGTTCCCCTTCGTTGACACACTAAAAAATTGTTTGAAGAAGTCCAACTTCAACTGGACGGAGGAGGCAGAAACCGCGTTCCAAGACATGAAGAAATGTTTGGGCAACTTGCCAACACTCACAGCTCCACTACCAAAAGAACCACTTACCTTATACCTGTCCGTGACAGACAAGGCAATTGGGGCAGTTCTCATGGTTGACCGGAAAGGGGTACAAACCCCGATCTATTATGTCAGCCGCATGCTTCTAGACGCGGAAACACGCTATTCGACAATGGAAAAGCTGGTCCTTGCACTAATTCACGCGTCGAGAAGATTGCGAAGATACTTTCAAGGACACCCAATCAACGTCCTCACAGATTTCCGCATCAATGATATCTTGCGCAAACCAGAACTCTCCGGGCGTTTGGCAAAGTGGGCAATAGAATTGGGGGAGCACTCAATTTCGTATAAAGCAAGACCCTCCTTCAAAGGACAAGTTCTTGCGGACTTCATAACAGAAGTCCCAGCAGACAAAGTTGAAGAGTGCACCAACGAAACATCATCCAATTCGATCACGCCCGATGAAACCCAGATATGGAAGTTATACACAGACGGAGCCTGTAATGACGAGGGCGCTGGCGCAGGCCTACGCTTAATAACACCGGAGGGAAAAGAGTACACTTATGCAATTCGGCTCGAGTTCCAAACAACAAACAATGAGGCAGAGTATGAAGCTCTGATTGCTGGCCTGCGGATTGCCAAAAAGATGGGCGCGCAACACATTGAGGCGCACGTTGATTCAATGCTAGTCGCCAATCACATTGACGGCACGTATGAAGCAAGGGAACCGACCATGGTCCTATACTTGCAGCATACCAAAGAGCTAATGAATGATTTCTTTTACTGCAAAGTTATCCATGTTCGCAGAAGCCAGAACAAGCCAGCGGACGCTTTGAGCAAAATGGCATCAACTGCATTCGACCACATGGCAAAAGATATCCGAGTAGAGACACTAGCTAAGCCATCTGTTCCGTCGAAACAGGTGAACGTGGTCCAAACAGGAAAAGAATCTTGGATCACCCCAATAATGGCCTTCTTAACCAAAGGTGTTCTCCCGTCAGACAAAGCGGAAGCAAGAAAGCTGCAACACAAATCCTTGCATTACGAAGTAAATAATGGCATCTTATATCGACGGTCCTATCTGGGACCATTACTCAGATGCGTGGATTCCGCAGAAGCCACATACCTGATTAAAGACATCCATGAGGGTACATGCAGACTTCACGCAGGACCCCGCATGGTCGTAGCTAAGCTTATGAATGCTGGATACTTTTGGCCGGGAATGCACCTTGACGCAGTTAAAGAATTGCGGAAATGTGACGCATGCCAAAGACATGCACCAGGAACACTCAGGCCAAAGAACAACTTGGTACCGGTCACCGCAGCATGGCCATTTCAGAAATGGGCCATCGATCTCGTGGGACCCTTTCCCACCGCGCCAGGCAATGTCAAATACCTAATAGTCGCCATTGACTATTTCACCAAATGGGTAGAAGCGAAGACATTAGCCACAATCGACGGGCGCAACATCAAGAAATTTATATGGGAGTTCATCATTTGCAGATTCGGACTGCCCATGGAGATTGTAAGTGACAACGGAACGCAATTTGCGGACCAGCACTTACAAGAATGGCTTCACTCCATGAAAATCAAACAAATCTTCACTTCTGTGGCGCATCCCCAGGGCAATGGTCAGGTTGAACGCGCAAATAGAAGTATTGTTGAAGGAATCAAAACACGCTTGGGAACAAAGCGCAGCGGTTGGGTAGATGAATTACCACATGTCCTTTGGGCCCACCGTACACTTCCCAAAACAAGTAATGGGGAGACACCATTCAGCCTAACCTACGGAACTGAAGCGGTTATCCCAACGGAAGTTACAAACCCTTCCCCAAGAATTTTGTTGGCGCAAACAATAGACAACGACAAAGAGCTGCGGATGAATCTAGATTTTCTAGACGAACGGAGAGATTCGGCTTGTGTCCGAGAAGCCGCATATAAAAGACAGTTAGAGAAATATTACAATGCGCGGGTCAAAGAACAAACTTTCCGCGTCGGTGACTTTGTCTTCCGCAACAATGAAGCTTCAAATGCGGAAAAACAAGGGAAGCTGGCCCCAACTTGGGAGGGGCCTTACAAAATTCAAGAAATATTGGGAAAAGGGGCGTATGCCTTAGAACGATTAGATGGTTCGCCAATACCACGCACCTGGAATGCAGCTCAGTTACGTATATGCTACATGTAACTTACTACAATAATTTTGTAATAAGGAATTGATGTCCAAGTTCATTTATATTACAAAAAGCATTTTTTATACATACTGGTGGTCAGCAAATACAGATTACATACCAAAATCATAGACGACTATCACATATACCAAACTACCAAAAAAAAGGGGGGAACTTACAAACTAAAACCCCATAGACACAGTGATCCAACAACCACTCAAAAAGAAAAAGCTTTATACATAAAGACTCCCATACAGGATAAATATCCTAACCCCCAATCTTCTTGGTGGTCATCTTCTTCACATCTCCCAGCTCAGATAGCTTCTTCATCTTTAAAGGCTTTCCATCAGAGGTACCCTGATCATCTAAATAATCAGGACGCATGTCCTCTTGTGAAAGCAGGAATGAACAATGTTCTGCCAAACGATCAAGAGCATCGGTGGAAGAACAATCATGATCAGGATAACAGGACAATCGGATAATACCCTGCACTGCTGAAATCTCCTTGGCACTTAGAACATTGCTTGAAGAGTTGGACGCCATTTTTTCAGAGAAGATGGTGTAAATTTTTAAGTATATAAAGTTATGAAGATGCACTTACTATATATAGAGGAGAGAGGTTACAACCATTAATGGTAACCACTCAATTACCCTAGGGAAGACTGACAGGCATTCTGTCACCGCCGTTACAACAGTCACATCAAAGGCAGACTGACAGCCACCTGCGTCAGATGTATAAAGGATGACATCATCCAATGATTACCATGCAGACGTGGAATATAAAAATCACGAAAGCCACACTGTTCAACATACACAAAAATTAAAGTGTTCAAGACAAGAAATGCAACCAAAGTACACCAATAATGTTCATCATACATAAAAAACTAAAGGTTCAAGTATTGGGAGATATCATCACTCCCAGCGCCCTCTGCGCGTTTCCCTTCAGCAGCGGATGATGTTCCTGCTTCAGCATCAGTTGCCACCGTTTTGGCCTTCTCTTCCATCTGTGCTTTCTCAGCAAGCTCCGCACCAAGACGATCAGACTTGATAAAATAATTGCGCAGCTCCCCAGCAGGATCATCAGTCTTCGCGCAGGCTTCTAACAGGTCAAAGACTTCGAACTTCAGATGCTCGTAATCATCATAGGCCTTGAGCAGCTCATCATCGTATGATTCATTCTCATATGGTCCGGGTTCCTTTTCCTTGCCCTCAGCATGATGGCAGAAGCCTTCGGAGAAACCGATCTTGATCCCTTGTTTTACGGAAGAACTGGAGATGCGCGCAATCACTTCTGTCAGCGCAGGATCGTTCCAAACACGCTTGAATACCTGCGAAAATAAGATAGCACATAAAACAAAATTCATAAACAAATAGCCAGAATACAAAAGGAAAATTTTATGACTTACCCCAGCAACTCCATCGCCCATTAACCAGGCAATCCTCTCGTTGGCAGCAACAGCCAGGTCAGTGGCTTGCTCAAACAAAGCCTGCACCTTGTCTAACTCCATTTTTGCCTGCGTACAAGAGGATTCCGCCAAGGCTTTCTCTTCCTGGATCTGGGCGTTCTCCAAAGTCAGTTCCTTTATCTTGGTCTCCACATCAGACAAAGAAGAAGTTGCGCGAATAAGCTCATCATGCTGAGAATTATACTTTTGAATGGCATCAGCAAGTTCAGCTTGCTTCTCTTCGGACGCTGCTCGGCTCTGCTCCACCTCTTTCTTCAAATTGGCATTCTCAAGTTTCAATTCTTTAATAGAGGCCCGCAATTGCTCAGTCTCAAGGTTAGTCCTCTTACAAGCTACCGACCAAGCATGAGAAGCATCAGCCTTCTCCTTCTTCACTTTCTCCAACTCTTCAACAGCGTCACGAGCAACCTTTTGATGATGCTCAATCTCGGCACGAATGTCATGACGAGCACGCTGGAACTCTTCCTCCCGCCTCAACAACGCAGCTTCAGAATCTTTCAAATTCTGGTAATCTCTTTGAAACTCATTCTCACGCCTGATAAGGGAACCAAGACCGCTGACACCAAGAGAAAGGTTCATTGCCATGTCAATGAATAGAGAGCGACGGTCAACACTATCCTGGTAATCACGTTCCGCAGGAGGAACGGACATCATAACAAACTCTTGCGCATCAAGCGCATTTGTAAAACGAGTTGTATCCAGGATATCCCAACGCGGCTGATACGGTCTAGAAGAGTCAGCTGGGCGCGAGGAAAACGTTCTCCGCCGATGACCAGAGTTACCACCAACACTGGCGGAAGTGTCAGTATAAAAAATGGTAGACTCAACCACCGTGCGCTGGAAGTTGGATGGATTCTCAGCTACAACTTCATCTTTCTTCCCACTGTTAAGCGCTGCTTCAAATCCTTGCGACGGGCTCGGCTCATGTGCTTGCTCCGTCAAATCAAGACAACCTGTTTCCAAATTTGGTGTTACAGACTCATCCACTCGCTTACCGACATCCTTCTCAACATCAGTCACCAACTCATCTTGGGTAGGTTCTTCCTGCGGCATAACATCCTTCTCCACCTCAATAACCAGATCCTCTGGGATGGGCTTAGGTTGAGACAACAAGTTTTCATCAACCACTGTTTCAGCTGTAACCGGCATCACTTGCGCGGTCACGTCAGTTGGCTGAGCAGATGAAGATACTTCCTTCAACAGCACAGAGGAATGCTTCTTCCGAGATTCTGCAAAAGGATGTTGCCCTACATAAAATGCTGCTCACAGTATTTTAACAAGTTTATCACAAACATGGTAAAGGGAGAAGAAAAACATATGTACCAGATAGATGCCTCAAAGTCTTCATAGGCAAGTTCTCGCGCACAGGCGGAGGTTTCACAGGGATCTCTAGCTTGTCCGTGGACGGCCACGTCAATGGTTTGAATACATTTACCGGAACCGCGGAAATAGGTTCGGTCGAGTGACATCCAGATTCCCAACTGAGGATTGTGGAACTTGCACTTGTTTCTGATTCAGCTCGGTAATTCTCTGCTGATATAAATCCTCAGCAACATCACCCGACTGTCGGATGGGAGAAGAACGCCTGGCGCGCTTATGCTCCAGTTCCGTGTCAGACTCTGTCAAGTCTTCGTCAACTTCTTCAACAATGATGGGCGCAGCGGGTGGTTTGGCCCTCTTGCTGGCCACAGCGCGTTTCCTCGAAGTACTCGTGCCTGGCGCGGTAACCACATCTGTATCAAGTTAAAATATGCGTAAGAAATGAGTTACGAAGTTACAAAGACTAACCAAAGGACTCCTTGCGCTCCGAAGTAACCTCCTCAACATCGTTTTTAGCTTTCCTGCGGAGTTGTATACCCGCACCTACCACGAAGAACGCGCTGAATCAGTACGCAGAACGCGTACCTAGTGCGCTTCCTTCGCATATATAAAAAGAAAATAATCATAAAAAACATACGGATAAGAAACCACAAACCTGTCCGAACATACTGCTTCGGAGGATCTACAAGGTTGGGATGCAAAAAATTCCCACTTGTTCTCTCAGACAAGCGCGGCACACCGGCAACAACCGGAGTATACAACACCTTCGCCTCACCACGCTTGGCAAACAGTTGAAACAGGGAGACATCTGGATGAATAAAGAAACATTTGAGCAATAACACAAAGCAAGACTATAAGACAAAAAACAAATATAACTTCAATACCTTTTGGAGGATTCGGGTCCTGACCCTCAGGGCAGATAAGGCTAATTCCCAGCAAATTCAAAACACTCTCAGGACATTCATCCATCATCAGGGGAGTAGCATGATCACAGAGCGTTTTATACCAATCTTGATCTTTAAACCCCACCATAGGGGGGAATTCAGCAATCTTTTCTTTCAGACCGAGCACCATCCATTGGAAGGGTGCAGGAATAACACCATGTTTGATATAAAAAAACTTGTCTTTCCATTCATACATGGATTTCACTTTTTCCGATACAAGCTGTTTAATTTTCCGGCGAATACCCAAACTAAACCAACCACTTCCACCACGCGCTGCTTCAAGAACATAGAAAACATTCAATCTCTCCCATGTGGGTTCAATCTCCAACGACCGGCATGTAGCTTCAAAATGCAGTATTCGGCACCACCCATAAAGAGTCAATTGTGTAGGGTGCACTCCATATTTCAACAACACGTCCACCACAAACTTGGTGGCCGGCAAACGGAAGCAGCACTTGGTAAATGTAGCAGCATACAAAGCAATTTTACCAGGAGGGGCCTTTAAAGCAGTTTTTCCCTCAGCAGGAAGTTCAGGCTCCCATTCCGGCAAAATGCCGTACTGGTCAAGAAAACTCAAATAAGAGGCTTCGTCCCACTTAATAGTGGTGGCCTCTATACTTTTGGATGATTCTTTTCCAGATCTTTAACAGAATCTGATGTTTTACTTGACTCTTGCACATCTTGGGAATCTTGCGACATTGTTGAAGGATATGGTGGTTTTAGGAAAATAGAGACGTTGAAGAAAAGAAATTCAAACTTCGAAACAGTTGAAATGGAAAAGCAACATTGAAAATTTAATTTATAGGCTTTGCAATTAATGTGCCTGACGTCATGGACAGGCTTTTCGGAGATGAGCCCAATAGGGTAATGACACGTGTGTAATGGAAAACAAACCGACGTCACACGCGCCTCACGCGCCCACTCGCCTGACAACCGCCGCTCAAACGTCTCTGCACACGTCTCAACTGACAGAGGTCACGTCGATTCCACTCGCCATATGGACCACAAAATTTCAAATACAAGGGGGAAGTGACAACTGTCCACACATGCAAACTGACGTGTCTCAATTATTGCGGACAGCTGACGTAAATTTCAAAACCCGTTCTCCGCACAATGTTTACGCAAACACGCACGCAAAGGCAATAAGCAGCGGAAAGACCATAAGCATCAACCCACTACAAATAAGTCCAGCATCCCTCACATCTCTTCATCACTTCTTAGATGAGAGACACACTGGACTGGGGGGACTTGATGGGATTGGGTACTGAATACACCATTTTGCATACCCAAACCCGGCACAATACTGGCGCGCGGAAGAAAGCCATGCGCAGGATTTGGTCAAAGCTCATTAAATGCACAGTCAACAGTCAAAGGTCGGTCATATACCGGTCAAGGCGAATATCATGCATGGTCAATAGCCATGCATGAATCACGTAACTACACCAGTTAAGGCGGTATTCGATTCCACTATTCCCTTCAATTTAGCTTTCCATATATCACCTTATTAACATAATTAAGGGTGATGGAGACAACCTAACCATGGTTAGGACTTGGGTAATGGTGGCATACGGACTCTCCTATAAAAGGGGTCACACCCCCAATAGGAGAGGACACTTTCTACTGACCTGGAGAGCTATCATACTAGATAGTATCCCCATTCACCCCGTTTTTGTCATAAAAAACTACCTCGTGTAGTCGTCTCCACACCCACACTTTCACTCTTATTTGCAGGTATCTCCAAGCCGTAGCTGTTAGTGAAGGATCAACCCTGTAGTAACTCATAATCTTATCACCCTTAACCGGTGGTGAGACTATTTGTTTCTTCAGCGACTCTCTGTTGCATAGTCTCTAACCGCCGAGCTCCAAGGTATCGTATATCTTGAAGACGTCGATTCATCTCTTCGAAGTCGTCTTTCAACTCGACAGCCATCGAAGACGATTCTGCACGTCCACCCTTTCGCACGCTTCTTCTATGCAACTCTTCTTCTTCTTCTTCTTCAACCTCCTCATTTAAATCCACGTTCCGAGTATCCGAAGTGGGCGTATCTGGATCAATTGAAGAAGAGGTTTTTGACCGTTTGGCTCTGCGCCTACTCGACATCGTGCCTGGTACATTATCTATTTAGGGCTTCCCTTTAGAAGCTCCTAAAACCTCATGTACGCGAACGTCCCACGTTCTGCGTTGTACTCCTCCAACGCTTTCTTCAAAATATCACCATCGCCACAACCGCTACCCCAGTTATCCTTCATACATTGGTAAGCTTCTTGAAACCCATGGCATTTTTTTATTAATGTCGGTCCATTTTCCCGAAATCGAGTCGGGTTCCCGATATTCTCCTCTACCCATCGCCATGAAAAACGTCTCCCAAATCTTTGTCCAAAATAGAGGAGAACCTTGATAGTTTGCAACAAAAATTAAAACACACATATATTAGTATATTTTTTCAAAAAAAAAAGACATACTTTTTAAAAAAACACATATATAGTTTGCTACAAAAATTAATATCACAAATATATTATTACCCTAAAAAAAGACACATACCAACTTCGGGATCCTTCGAAAATGTCTAGCCACACTCGTGCGAGTGCGTACTCCTCGTCTTTGGTCCATTGTTGATACGGCTTTTCGTGTGGTTTTTTGGGTCGCATCAGCTCCTTTTTTTATGCGAGAGTTTTTTGGGTTGGGAGCTCTCGGGTGGGCGCTCGGGTTGCGTCTCCGGCACGTGCTCGGGTTCTTCTTGAGACCCCGACATACCCCCCTACGCTAATATTCATATTAGTGTATCCCATCGGACCTTGAAAATATTGTTTGGGCATGTTTAGTAGTTGTGAAAACCCCATCGTGTTGGTGTCGAAATCTTGAAGGTTAAAGGTTGGTTGAGATTGGGTGATATTTGGGCGATACGTGTTTGGGTTGCCCGGGCGAGATGGAACACCGAAATGTTGGCGGAATGGATGCATCGTAATAATTGTTGTAAAAATATGAGGTGAAATGTATGGTGTTTTATCAAAAAATGAGGTGAAATGTGAGGTGTTTTATAAAAAATTTGGGTGAAATTTGAGGTTTAAATAGGTGTAAAAGTTTGATTTTAAAAATTGTTTTTTAATGAACGACTCCTTTTTAACGGTAATATTACCATTGTGGCCACGTGGACTCGTTGGATTGGATGGATGAACAAAGGCCGGAGCGTTATATTTCAAGCCCCTTCCAAAAACGCCCCATTCGCGCCTACGGGGGCGGTGTGCAAAGCGCGAAACTGGCGCCTAATGCCCCTTTAGCGCCCATTCACAACACCACTAATTCACATCATCATTACGAGTGGTCTAAGAGTTGAAAACGTGTTTAGATGGCCACCTCCAATGACTAGTTATTACATATTATAATCCCCCACTAGTGGCTCAATGGTTGTCAGCTCAAATCTCCTTTGGGAGACTTTGAGTTCGATTCCCATAAGCTTCATTTGGGGGTATTGCCAAGTGATGGTCGAAACTAGCCTACTTGTAGGTGCCAGGTTCGATTCTGATGGCCCCTCGGTTTTCTACTACCGTGCATTTACTCCAGAGAGACTTGCCTCTTGTGGAGGGTGCAACATCTGTCAAGTGGCAGGTGGCGGGAAATTTTCTGGGTGGAAGCCTTAGTGTCCCTTATGCGCAGCCTCGACTCGCTTGTGGGCCGGCCACTCTCGTGTCAGCGTGGGCCCGGTTAAGACAACATAGTCTGACCATTGGAGAGTGGCTAGGGGACTCCCCTTCTAGGGGGTTGTGATGATCTTTGCCACAACATAGAAAATTCGCCTTTCAAAAAAAAAAGTTATTACATATTATGACATCTTCCATTAATTTTTTATTTTATATTGTGTTCAACCGTGAAGTTCACGGGTCTCTAAGGGGAACGGGACGCTACCCGTAAGTTTTTTTCAAGTTCACTGATTTCAACCAATCCTACATTGCCACATCACTTCACTGATTTCCTTCACTTAAACAGTTTTTTTGGAGGCAACACTCCACTGGAAATAAAATAGAGAAAAAGACAAAAGGGGGAAAGACAAACTTACGGGTACCAGCCCGTTAACTAGAACCAGGATTTGGTTCACGGGACCACTACCAGCATGGGTGACGGCAGTGTTACCGTGCTGGTAGTGGGGTACCCATGACCAATTCTGATAGCGCCCTGTCCCCCCTAACCTAGTATCATATATATGATAAAAAAAGTAGTTTCGATATGTGCTGAAACACTAGTCACCTAATACAGATCGGGTCTTTGAAAGCTCGAGTGGAGTCAAGCTAAAGTCGAGCTGATCTTAAATGAACTCGAACTTAAAGTCAAGCTTAAATTGGAGTTTATTTAATAAATGAACTCAAGTTTCGAAAATAATAGATGTAAAGTATTGTTGCTACAACAAATAATAGCCTAACGTTAGTTCTGAGTCACAAAAAGGGGTTCAGGGGTTCAAGGGTTCCGATCTGCCAAACGCAGGTCGTGGTGTCCTCCTACGTCGCAAAACGTAGAAGGAGGTTCAAGATAATATGTTTTTTTGTTAGTGTTGGAATTCTGGTCTGAGTGTTACTCAATACCAGAATTGTCAAGACTTGAGAGATATGTGCATGTGATGGAGATAGACTCCTCACGTGTGTGTGTGTTGACTAAAGGAATAAAAGATTGAGTGTAAGAGGAATAATCAGGGATGGATCAGATGTGTGGATCTGATCTTGATTATATAGAGGAGTTGTGTTCTAATTCAGGAAGGGATATTATCTTGGACCGTTTTGCAACAAGAGGGCAAGCCACTTTAGGTTGGTAATGGCTTTGGACCTGCGGTCCGAATTGTGCAATGCTTACACGACAGTTGCTTTGAGATGGCCGAGGAAAAGGTGACAAGACAGGTCATCTTTTGATCTGTGCTTATTCGTCGTTTGAACCTTTGTAGGTTTCAACGCTTCAAGTGTATGTTTGTGATGGTTATCAGACTTTTTGCCTTGGGCTACCTACGTCATCAGCCCCCCAAGTCAGGATTCTTTGTGGTGTAGGTAGAAGGCTTCTGACTGTTTGCTATCTTTGTTTTTCGTTGAAAGGTTCGTAGGTTTTTGGGCGGTTACTTTTTCTTGATTTAAACTGTGATTTGACTGACTGATGTGACAGGTGTCAGCCGCTCAGTCTTTGTATTAATTATTTTACATCATTATCTATACTAACTGCCATTATATTATTTCATTACCACAAGATAATTTCACTTTTTACCTTCTTCTTCAACGATTCCTCTTCATTTTCCCTAGGGTTTCGCTTGCATTCATCAGGTCAGTCTTTCCTTTTTTACTTTTCTTTGTTTTTGATCATCCTTCACGGCGTTATGGGTGCTAAGAAGGATATGTCTATCACCTTCTCTTCCCTGACCTAAGAGGAAGTTGAAGCGTTCTGCTTGGAGTGGGACATTGATCTGTCCTTCAAGCCTACTGCTCCTGGTTTGACAGATCCTGTTTCTAGTTGTCCTGATGGTTTTATCGCACTGTATGGTCGTCATTTTGAGTTTTCCAATGTTCATCATCCCTTTTCCATTTTCTTGCTCAATGTACTTGAGTATTATAGGGTTTCTTTGGGTCAAATCCATCCTCATGGGGTTGGCCGTGTTTTGCATTTTGAGATCCTTTGTAGGGCTCTTGGTTATGACCCAACCCTTCTTATGTTTAAGCGTTTCTTTCGCCTTGCTAAGAATGGTGATTGGTTTACCTTTGAAGGATCCTCAGTTGAAACAAACTTGATTTCGTCGCATGTAACAACCGTTGGTCAGTGGAAGACTAGATTTTTCTGGGTTTCTGAGTCTATTTTTCCTTCAAGCCTGTGTGGAGGCACCCCAAGGCTGTTCTTAACGAAGCAGAGCCGTTGGAGTCTGCCTTAGATGGGATTTTTCTTAAGGCTATTCGGGCATGTCCTTCCAGGCTTCGTCCCTTTGGCGAACCTTTTCTTGTTTTACCCGGTATTAGCACTCGTTGGGAGAAACAGGGTAAGACCCTGTGTTGATGAAGGGTGATCGGGGTATGCTTGTTTTTATCACCGTTTTTACTTGGTTTTTCTTTCAATTTATTTATGTTTTCTGTTTGTCTTGTAGTTATGTCGGCTTCGGACTTTATTAAGGGCGATGATGCTTCGGAGGTTGTCTTCAAGGATGCTGAAGCTGTCGATGGTGAGGATGCTTTGACTAAATATGAAAAGGGGAGGTATGACGGTGGTAACTATGTCGTTGTTCCCAATGTGAAGAGTTTTTCTAAGCCTGTTTCGACTAGGAGGTCTAGTCGTCGTCTGTTGAAGGTTGCGAAGTCTGTGGATGCTTCTGAAGCAGTTGATGTTAGTGACGATATAGAGAATTCTGAAGGGGAGAAAGATTAGGAGGTTGAAGGTGTTGTTCCAGAAGTTGTTGGCAAGAAGAGTAAGGGTAAGAAAGTGGCTGCGAAAGTTGTGGTGATGAAGCATGGTGAGGGTTCCACAAGTGTGGAAGGTGAAGGGTGTACACCCCTGGTTGGAATGTGAAACCTTCTGATACTTTAAATCATCTGCTGTTTGTGAGGATGTTCTTGCACATTTTGCTACCCCTGGTGCCAAGGCTTGTTTGGAGGGGTTGGATGATGATGCTCTGTTGACAAAAATGATGGTTGGGACTTGTAATCTGGCTGCTATGCTTCCTGAAGGTATTAGCAGGTTCAGGAAGATGATGGGGGAATATAGTGAATTCGCCAGGAAAAGGAGAGAGATGAAACAAGCTTTGGCTTCTTTGAAGAAGGATGCTTTGGAATGGGCTGAGAAAGAGAAGACCTTTGTTGGGCTGATAGATGAATTGAAGAAAGGGCATGAAGCTGAGGTTGCTAAACATGAGCCGCTCGTGTGAAACTTGAGGGTGACAGGTTGGGCCTTGTAGCAGAGAGAAAGGTGTTTGAGCAAGAGAAGGTTGGGTTGGAGGCTTCCCTTGCTGGTGCCTTAGATGACAATCAATGGTTGATTGAGGAGGGTTGCTTCATTCTACGGAGTTTAATTCTGCCCTTGGTGAGGTTTATACCAAACTTCTTATTCATGGCAAGCATACAGGCTTTGTTGCAGGTTTTAAAGCTCATGAAGCGGTGAGGTTATGGAGGAGTCTCCTTTGTTTCAGCCCAAGTCCTTGGATGTTTTTAAAGAGACGGTGTTGAAGATGGAGCAGAAATCCTATCAGTATGTTTCCCAGGTGTCTTCTTGTTATGGAAAACCTTTGCTGGTGTTAAAGCAGATGAAGCCCCCTGGTTTGAATGAAGCTGTGTGTGCTCAAGTGCTTGAGTCGGTTTCCAAAAAACGGGCTCGCTCTGGTGACAGTGAGGAAACTTTAGATGTTGAAGATTTTCTGTCCAAGGATGCAAGCGTTGAAGCTTCTGAAGCTGGGGTTGTTGGGGATAAGCCTTTGAAAAAGGGAAAGAAAGCTAAGTAGACAAAGGTGGCGAAAGTGGTTGGGGATGATGAGGCCTCGAAGCCTTCGGGGTCTGGTGATGTTGCTTAGATTTCTTATCCTTTATTCATAGCTTTCTTAGCAGTATGTTTGTAAACAATTAACTTGGTGTTTAAACAGTTTTACTTTTGTTGGAGCCTAGTGGACTCCTTTATGGTAGTAGGCTTTGATAGCCTTGTGAACAGTTTGTAGTACTTTGCTTGTTAAGGCTTTTAATGTTTTGAGCCCTTAAGGCTATTTTATGTTTACTTTCTCTGTTGGCTTTTTTTAATTGTGTTTGTTCTGTGGTATTTGTCTTTGTTATGTTTGGGAATGTTTGACCGGTAGCACCTTAGAAGGTTAAGTGCTGCAGTCACTTATCCTTAAGGTAGTCTAGGCAAACAAGTCGCCACCTATCCTACGTACACTACTTAGTGTTTTTGTATTTCGTAAGTCTGTTTAGAAAACTTAAGGAACAATTGGTGTAGGCTATTCCAACCCGTCTATGAGACATGTAAGGGAAAATCTTTGTAGGTCTCATGGAGTTGAATTGATCTAGGAACTCACCCCTTATATAGGTTCATTCAACCCTTGAACCTATTGAGCGATATGGCTTGGGAGCTCATCCCTTACATGGCCCTTGCCATGGAGTTTCTTGCAAGGTTCTCAACCTGGAAATAGATAGAAAGACAATTTTTTTAAAGGGGATCTACTGATCCTTTCATTGATTTAACAAGCCAATATTACATCGTTCGACTAGTAGGAAATTACACTTCTTGGAGGCTTAGACAAAGAACTTTTTAAGGGTTTTGCCGTTCCAGTGGCGTGGTAGCTTTTTGCCTTCCATATTGGCAAGTTTATAGGATCCTCCTTTGTGGGATTCCAGGATGGTGTAGGGACCTTCCCATCTTTGTCCTAATTTTCCTTGATTTTCTTTCTTGCTTGCTTCGTTGTTCCTTAAGACCAAATCTCCTGGCTTGAAGCGTTCATGCCTTACCTTGGTGTTGTAGTAGGACTCCATCTTTTGCTTGTATTGAGCTTCTTGGATTGCTGCTGAGTCCCTTGCTTCTTCTAAGAGATCTAGGTTGAGCAGAGCTTCTTCCTCATTGGTCTTGATGTTAACGTGGAGCGTTCGAGGTGTGGTAACCCCAATCTCGGCCGGGATAACTGCTTCAGATCCGAAAGTAAGACTGTATGGCGTTTTCTTGTTGCTTGTTTTCTCCGTGGTTCGGATGGCCCATAAAACACTTGGAAGCTCATCCAACCATTTTCCTCCTTTTCTGCCGAGTCTTGCTTTGATCCCTTCAACCACACTCGGTTCATTCGTTCAACCTGGCCATTTGATTGTGGGTATGCCACAGAACTGAATACTTGAGTTATTCGATATTCCTTGCACCAAGTGTTGAAGGGTTTCTCCGCAAATTGCTTCCCATTATCCGTGACCAGTACTCCGGGTAAACCATACCGGCAGATGATGCTTTCCCAAACGAAGTCGATGATCTTTTTTCCGTATATTTTTCCTAAGCGCCTCACTTCTGGCCATTTTGTGAAGTAATCAACAGCAACCAACAAAAACTTAACTCCTCCTTTTGCAGGTGGGAAGGGTCCAACGATATCCATCCCCAATTTATAAAACGGCCAAGCTGAGTTAACTGGGATTAGGTCATGCTTGGGGCTCTTTGGGACTGGGGCATGTATTTGACATGCTTCACATTTTTTCAGTTGTTCCGATGCATCTCTGTGCATGGAGGGCCAGAAGTAGCCGAGATTCATGAGCTTTGCTACTACTGATCGTGGACCACAATGAGCTCCACATATACCTTCATGAACTTCCTTGATTAAGTATCTGCTCTGTTCCGGGCCAACACATCGAAGCAGTGGATCCAAATACCCTTTTTTTTGTAGAGTATGTCTTCTTGGATGGTGTATTGCCTTGACTTGATCCAGATCTTTTCGGCTTCAACATTGTCTTGAGGAAGCTCACCTTTCTTCAGGAATGCTATGTATGGGGTCATCCAATTTGGTTCACTTTCAGTGATTACATCTTCTACCTCGAGCTCGGATATGGAAGGCTGTTGGATTACTTCTACCAGCACTTTCTTGGTAAGATGGGCAAAGTTTAACGAGGCAAGCTTGCTGAGAGCGTCAGCTTTTTTGTTGTGTGATCTTGGAACTTGTTTGATCTTGCAAGACTGGAAGGTGTTCATGATTTCTTTTGCCTTTTCTCTATATTTCTTCATGTTTGGTTCCTTTTCTATGTAGCTATCATTTACTTGGTTAGAAACCAGGAGTGAGTCAGTGAATACTTGAAGCTTTTGGACGACCATCTTTTTTGCAAGCCTTAATCCTGCAATCAGGGCCTCATATTCTGCTTCATTGTTGGTCGCCTGAAATTCCAAGCGAAGAGCATATATGAATTCTAATCCTTCAGGATTGATTAAGATGAGACCTGCTCCGGATCCTTCAACGCTGGAAGCTCCGTCTGTATAAAGCTTCCAGGATTCGGGATCGAAAGGTTCGTCTATTGCTATGTTAACTTCAGTGGTTTCCACCTTTGGGACTTCAGCTATGAAGTCAGCTAATATTTGTGCTTTTATTGACTTTCTTGGGACATAGGTGATTTTGTGTTCACCTAATTTGACGGCCCACTTGGCCAAGCGTCCCGAAGTTTCAGGTTTTTCAAGCACACTCTTAATGGGTTGGTCGGTGACCACTTGTATGGGGTGTGCTTGAAAGTACCTTCTGAGTCTTCTGGCCGTTTGCACTAGGCAAAGGCTAGTTTTTCAAGAGGAGGATATTTTACCTCTGCTAACTTTAAAGTTTTACTGAAGAAGTAAACAGGTACCTGGGCTTTGTCTCTTTCAATGGTGAGGACAACACTGAGGGCTTCTTCATAACACAAAGGTAGACAGAGATGGTTTCTCCTGCCTCGGGGGCTGAAATGGTTGGGAGGGAAGCCAAATACTGTTTCATTTGGTTGAAGGCTTCCTCTGCCTCCTCTGACCATCTGAAATTTTTCTTGTCCGTGCACCCCTTGAGAGTTTTGAAGAATGGTAAAGATCTTTCAGCCAGTTTTGACATGAAGCGTTTTAAGGTAGCAAGTTTGCCGTTCAAGCTTTCTACTTCTTTCTTGGTTTGTGGAGACTTCATGTGGAGACTTCATGTTTGGACTTGATTATGTCTTACAATTAATTAAAACCTTAATTAAAAAAAAAAACGATTCTCATAACCCACAAGGTGTAACCATGGAGTTAAGGGCTAATCAAAGCTTAATCGGTTTCGTTTTGACTTGGCCATTATAAATCTATCGCATATCTGCATTCAGAAGGAATTTCGACCATAAATTCCTTTATTATTTACATCCTATTCGCGTTCTAAAGCCATAGATTCGTGGTCCTTGTTTGCATCAGCCAAAAACCTGTCAATCGAACCATCAAACGAACTTGTAAGTCTCACTTTTCATTGCCGTTTTGTTATTTAGATATCACTTTACGAAAGCCCTATGATTTCTTGGTCTCACCTTGTTGAAATCGGGTTATTGAATTTAAGGTTAGGGTTAGGGTTCTAGAGTTATTTGGGGAAGAAGATGACTTCTAAAGTAACTGGTTAATAATATAGTGTTTGGATAAAATCAACAACTTGGTTGCTTGGTCTAGTGGTTGGTCTCTTGGTTCTGAATCCAAACATCACAAGTTCGAAACCAAGCAATAACAATTCTTTCTTTCTTTCCTTTTCCTATTTCTTTTATTTTGTTATTATTTATATATATAATACATATAAACTTAGAATATTTATATTAAATTCATTTTTGCTCCAAAAATTTATAAAATTTAGGAGTAGCATCTTGACACCATAAAGAAAATTACCACGTTTTTATTTCTGGAAAATGTCCTATTTTCATATTTTGGGACAGAAAACATTTATTTTTATTAATTTTCCTATTTTTAATCATTTAAACATGATTTATTCTCATTAAATCAGTTTTAAATATAATTAAGTTTATAAAAATTATGAGAAAATTATTTTCATTAATTTACATAAGAAAGCATCCAATTTATATAAAAATAGCATTTGTGGTTCATGTCTTGTATTATTAACAATATTTTGTTTAATTAGACATAATTAAACATTTATTTATTTACACTATTTAAAACATCTATTTTATAAATATTTTCTTATAAAATAGAAATGTTTTATGTTTGAAAATCTTAATTACCATTTGTTGGATCATTGTGTAAATCATAATCATTTATTTATAGATTTATAATTATTGTATTTATTTACAATAATTAGTTAAGGTAATTAACTACATTATTTTGTCTTAATTATTCAAACATAAGTTTTATCTAAATATTCAATTGGTAATAAATATATTACCTAAACCGTATTACAAACTTTGGTATGTCATTATACAACTTTTACATTGACGCGATTTATCATAAAAACTCTAATTCCCCAAATCGACTTAGCAAACCCTAATGCCTTAGACCCTAGTTACCTTAGACTTTTTAGACACTTCCTTATTAGTATTCTTACACATTATAGGTTGAATTCCTCGGAATTCCCATTTACTTTGCTCACGACCGCTTAAGTGAATTTTGATCGCTTTCGCAAACTGTGAGTATATCTTTTTCCCCTTTTTACTGTTTTACTATTTTGGGGTGACTCGTGTACCTATTATCAAGTTTCTATTTCTTGTTACTAAAAAGCAATTCTTATGTGTGTTTGCTTGTGTCATTTCGTGTATCTATGACCTGGTCAAATCATTAACCGTTGTGGCCTGGCATTTCAATGAATAGTACTATGGTATATACCCTTGTGACTCTGTTGAGAGTCCTCGTCATTGCTATGTATTACATTACTACTAGCGCATACTATATATATCTGCTTTCCTTTCATAGGGTTGATTTGACCCGGATACCACTTATTACATTTTGCAAAATAACACATGAATTGCTAAATTTTCCTTACTATATATATCAAACGGGTATGCTCACCAATACATTTATGTATTGACATATACTATTTTCGTACATTTTCAGGTTATTTTAAGACGCTTCTTTTAAGCTTTTGGATTTATATTTAAGCTTTGACTTTATTATATTTTAGTTAGACTTGACACTTTAGAATTCTTGTATTATGTAATTTTCCTTTCAATGTAATAAACTATTGAATCAATGTATCAATATTTACACTTTTAGTCCATGAGCTATTGAACAATCGTCACTACGTGACACCTCGATGTTTCCGCCATCGGTTGGGGTGTTACAATTGCTCTGCAATAGCCTTTCAAGTTTCGAAAGTGTTTCGGTGGGGAGGTCTGTGTTAACCCGTATTCTTTGTTCTGGGTACTTTGGATTGATGTTAAGGCCGAGTTTGTTTTCGGTCATTGCTATCTTCGCTGACTACCAACACTGTGGTTGATGCTTGAAGGGTTGCAATCCCATCTTTGGTGGGGAATCTTGGCATTCCTTCAACTGATGGAGATGGTCATGTCAAAAACCACTACTCCAGGTTTGCCAATGATAACATCATAATTGGATGGTAGGTCAAGGACGATAAAGCTTAAAGGTTCTGTCCTTTGGGTTTTCCATCGGAGAAATTACATCAAGTGTTATTTCTCCCAGGGGCTTGATGGGTATGTCTGCAATACCTTTTATAGAGGCCTCAGTGGGTTGGAGCTTGGAGCGTTCCTCAGGGCTCAGGAGTTTGAAGTATTTTTCAAACATGATTTCTGTAGCCGCTCCCGTGGTCTATGTAGGCCTTTTGTGTTTTCATTGAGCCAATGGATGCTTCAAGGAGAAGGGGATCACAATATTGTCTTCTTTTGTGTGAGGAAAATAGATGCCTTGATGCTCCCAAGCTTCCAACCTCTGACGCTTATTTGGCGTTCCTTGTTCAAACGAGACCATAGCAACTTCTTTTTTCTGTTGTCAGTCATGTTTTCTTTTACACCTTTCACCAAGTGGGCAAGCTCCCCAGACTTAACGGCTTCTTCAATTCTTTTCTTAAGTTGGAAACAGTCGTTGGTGTGATGTCCCTTTTCTTCGTGGAACTCACATATTGGTTGGAGTTTTTGTTTCTTTTGCTTTTTGGCAGGGGGACGAGGAGGCCGAAAGGTGTGTTTGACCTCTTCTGTTGCTAAGATCTCTTGAGGAGTTTTGGTGAGGACTGTGAAGTTGACATTTCGGTCCCTGCTTGGAGGTTCCTGCTTTCTGGCCTTCGAGACTCAGACCCTCTGGGTCTTCTATCATGAGTCCCATAGTTTCCCCTCTTTCTGCTGGGACTGTTGCTTCTCCAGGTGGAGCTTCTCTTTCTTTGCTCCTTGATGTCTACAGCCTCTTCTCCTCGGATGTGGGCTTCAGCCCTTTCTAGGGCTTCTTCAAGAGTTCGTGGGAGACTCTTGTTAAAGTCTCTTGTGAGGTATTTCGAGTTGATGGCATTCATGAACCCTGCAACCTTCATTTTTTTCATCTGCACCAACATAGGTGAGGCCTTCCTTCTTATATCTTTCAATGAAGTTTCTCAGGCTTCATCATCCTTTTTGCTTGATTTGAAAGATTACCGTTGCATCCTTGACACAACGTCTCTGCTGTGAGAAGTTAGCTAGGAATCCTTTTCCTAGATCATTGAAAGTTTTGATGCTTTCGGCAGGTAAGTCATTGAACCATATTCCGGGCAGATCCAACTAGAGTCTGCATGAACATGAGGCAACATTCGGGATCACCCCATTTTTCGATGCGAGCAACTCCGGAGAAGATCTGTAGA